>JANQBM010006019.1:0-12823 GCA_025594535.1 Erythroxylum domingense | reverse complement strand
AATGCAATTTAGATGCCAGATGCGGGGTGATGAATGAATGTGTAGATCCTGGATCTACCAATGCATATGCCTCAAAAGTAAAAACATTCAACACACCAGCTATCACATCTGGAGAGTCTTGTGCCTCCTGTCTGGTAATTGCGTAAACCTTAGCTTGAGGTTACGATTGGCTACTTCGCACCTTAGTTCTGGCACTGGGCCCTGATGACTGAGTTCTACCTTCACCTCTTCCTCTCTGTGTAGATCTGTCAGCTCTACTTTGCTAGACTGTATTTCCTCTCAAACATTCACTTCATTCATTGATAAAACATACATTGTTCTTCTCAACGATTGTTTACAAAACTCTATACAGGTTCAGACAAAATTTACAAAATGACCACAACTATTTTCCTTCGGGAGTCAGTTCGGGAGTCATTTGACAGACCTTTGATCCATATCTCTATCTATGGAAACTTTATGTCTTGACTATAACCTAGGTCTCCTATCTCATACCTGAAAAGCCACGGTGCAATTTTTGATGAGTTTTGCGAACTCAATGAATGAACCATCATTGACGAATTCACTGAATTACTCAAATATAACACATATTTCACAGTTATTTAGTCAAGCATATAAGCATTTATTCAGCAATTAGCATAACAGAAGATCATTCATTTCAACTTGCATATCGTTCAAACATTTTGCACGTATTTGCATGGGACATGCATGAGACTCATATTCTTTCTTATTGTTATGACTGAGTGCCTTTCACACACATATACAAAGTTTGGCCCATAGGGCTCAATCGGAACAAATTCACAGAGCATGGCTCTACGTGCAGAACACATATATCACAGAGCAAAGCTCTGGAAGCGCTTCAAACTGGCATCTCAAGTCATAATACCTTTATCTGAGCGTGCATTTTATGAAATGTATCAAGTACTGAAAAGATCATACACAAAATCTCATACAAATGTTTAGATGATGGATTCAGAAATTCATATCAAAATATCAAATCAAACACTTCCAATACATGCCCAACTATTAAACTCCTTGGACCTCAGATCTAGCATCTAGAAGCATCACGCAAAACAATTTAATACACACAATCATATAATCCTAATAATCCATCTAGGTTTACTCACAGTGTGCTCCCAGAAGCTATTGCTTGGATGGTCTGACAATGTCCGTCTGTCGTCCGATGCGTTCCTCTAAAACAAATAGAACACATTCGTAATTACCATCTTTTTTATAAATGTATCAAAAAATACCGAAGTATAGGAAATATGCACGATGCATGTTCAATGGCAATTCTGGGGTCTCTTCACAACCTCTCTCCTTCTTATCAAAACTTATTATAAACCAGCAATATCACGATTCAATCCTTATTGGCCTCTCGTAAACTTAGGGGAGTGCAATGGATATAAGTTCATTTACGAAAGGTGAATCTTTACAGACGATGCACCCTTATAGAAGAAGATGAGTTACAGAAGAAGACGATATATAGAAGAAGATGATGTCACCCACAGGAAGCTGACGTCATCACAGAAGAAGTTTTCCTCTTAGCATAACTTTTTCTATAGAGATCGGATTTAATTTTTCTTTATATGATTCGAAAGAGGGTATCAAGATATACAAATGCCATGAAGACTTCAAAGACTAAATTTACCTTTTGGAGGGTCAAAAATAGGGCAGAAGATATTCGATGAACAGTGACCCATAAGACGTTTGGGAACATTAACACAGACAATGTTTTATGATTGCCATAACTTTCTCTATAGATATTGGATTAAGATGTTCTTTATATTGTTTGAAAGATGATTCCAAGATATACAACTTTTATGAAGACCTCAAAGGTCAATTCTATCTTTTGAAGGATCGAAAATAGGACAGAAGATAGATATAGACGAAAATAGAAGAAGCAAAACACAGAAGGAGTTTATGAACAGTAACATAGACGAAGTTCATGAACAGTAACACAGAAGGAGTTCGTGAACAGTAACACAGAGGAAGTTCATGAATAGTAACACAGAAGGAGTTCGTGAACAGTAACACAGAGGAAGTTCATGAATAGTAACATAGACGAAGTTCATTCGCCTGTGAACAATAACACATACGAAGAGCATGAACAGTAACATAGACGAAGTTCATAAACAGTAACACAGAAGAAATTCGGCCACTTGGGTCGAAAGCAGATAAATGTAAGAAGCAAAAGAAGCAATACACAGACGAAGCTAAAGACAGACGAAGCAAAAGATAGAAGAACCAAAAGACAGAGGAAACCAGAACACAGACGAAGCAATACAAAGGAAGATGACATCACCCAGAGGAAGATGACATCATCACAGGAGAAGTTAGTTCACAGAGAATACGAAACACAGACGAAGTCTGGCTCATAGAGGAATGCATCTTGACAATGATGCATCCTCACAGAAGAAGATAACTTACGACAGAGAATGACTCATAGAGGATGCATTTGCATCTGTAAGATAATTTACAACAGAGAATGACTCGTAGAGGATGCATTTGCATCCTTACAGAGGAAGATGACGTCACCCAGAGAAAATTGACGTCATCACAGAGGATACAATACAGAAGACGGGAGGAGCAGAACATATTATCTCTCGTGCCTATACGAATTCTATACATCATTTCCATTGTTATTACACTTCCAAACATGCAAGTATCATATATACTAGTCCCTCGTTAGCTCCAAAACACCAAACAACTCCAAGGAGTCAAAACTCACATACATACCAAAATCACAGACTACTATGTATGCTTACATGTTCTTTCTGCATTTTCTTTCTTCTGTGGTTACTTTTTAAATTAACTAACATTCAGAACCATCATATTATCTCTTCTCTACGCTGTGACCCTTTTCATGCAGATATATGTATATACCCAACCTGCACATGCTTATCTACGCAGTGAAGTAGCTTCATAATGACTTACTTGCTTCACAGGTACTTCAACACTAAAAGTGGAAGTTAACACCATAGAAAGCTGCTAAAGTGCTATTTGGTGATGAAGGTCAAGGGAGAGAGTTGCTATATGGAGTATTTCAGTTAGGAATGGAAACTATGGTAGATTCTTCCTAACTTAACCAATCTAATACGTGAGTTCATTCTATGCCCCTCATATGCACTATTCATCTCCACTGACTCACCATTTGTCATAATTACAACCTGTAGTGGAGTCTTCTTAACTTAAACAATATTATCCCTATGCTCCTCACATGTACTATTTATCTTCACTGACTCACCATTTATCATAATTACAATTTGTCATACTTACCCGGAAGTGCCAAATGAAAGCATGTACAATTATATGAATGTTCCAAACAATATGTCATAACCTTATGTTTAACGTTCATTTATCTTAAGTCATATAAGTGTCTCACAATTAACTGCTCTAGCCGTATAAGTAACGGGATGTTACAGGTAAGGTGGACTTTCCTCACCAATTAAGGGTAAAATGGGAAGAGGAAAGACTGTCTTGTAAATAAGAAAACAAAAACGTGAAGAAGAGAAGGAAAGAAGAAGAGAGGTTTCGGTGGAGTTAGAAGAAGAGAGGTTTCGGTGGAGTTAAAAGAATAGAGCTTTGAACTAGGTCATGATTTTTCTTAGTCTTAAAGAGAGAATCTGAGGTTACTCAAGAAAAAGAAAGAGGAAGGGAAGAGCTTTCTTTAAAGCCAAGAATCTCATTATTTGGTAAGGATTCAAGGTAAGTCGATTTTTAATCTCTTAGAGTTTTGAAAGGTTTTTGGTTCAAAGAGCTTAAGAAATATATGGGTTTAAGTATTCTAGGATTTATTTTAGTGAATGTGCCTTATGGGTTATTCAAATCCGAATTTCTGTTGAATGGGAATTATATCTTTTATGAAGGAAATCAAAGAGGGGTTCAAGAGAGGCAAGGGGAGGAAGAGGAAAGACATCATAAATCCAATACCTAAATAAGCAAGGATTTCAAGGTGGGTTACAGTTTTATGATTAAGCAATAGGCCATTAAGGTGTTCTTTTACATGATGAATGAACGATTTCAATTACTTTATGAACATGCATTATAACTCTTTGAATGCTTTGAAAACGTGTTATGTGTTTTGTATGAGATTATTGTGCGGATGAGTGTGACAAGAACATGAAAATGAATTTGAAAAGAGATTATGTCTGAAAAAGATCAAGTTTCGAAAACTTGCCATCATGGCAACAAGTTTACAAGATCATGAAATACATGTTATGTGGGTTTGGTTTGGTCCATTCTGTTGTCAGTGCACTTCGACTAAAGGCTTCTCCTGCCTGCTCGCTAGTGGCATGAAGCTCCTTCATGGACTCCCTCATGTTTACGACTACACAAAACCACTAAGTAGGATTGTGCTAGTTCGTTCTATTCACGACTTCACAGGACCATTGTATGGAAATGTGTTAGTTCTTTCTGTTTATGGACCTTCAATACCATTTTGATGTGCTTATGTGCTATCAAGCTTGATGCATACATGACTTATAATTGCTCATGAATTGTTTGATTGAGTACGGTTTTGAGAAAGAAGTATTTACTGATTTTTCAAGCAAAAATTTCTATGGTTTCGAAATTGTATAATTCAATGAGTTTTGAAAAAGGTTTCTACTTGTTTCTTAACTATAAATATGTTACCCACGAGCTTCAAGCTCACCCCCTCCCAATTATGTCCCATTCAGGTGAAGAACAAGAAAGTGAGTAAGTCAAAAGTCAAGGAAGCACCCCAGTCTGCATATTTTCTTTTGTATTCTTAAGTTAGATTTTTGAGAACTTAAGGCTTTAGCCACATTTCAAGTTTTACTAGTTCAAGTGTATTGATGTATTATGGCTTGTAAGGTTATTAGATCTTTGTAAAGATTTATGCCAATTGGTATGAATGAAATACATGTATGTTCTGCCATGATTATGATCACTCTTAAGTTTTTGCATTGCATGTGATGATCAATTGAGTTGAGGCTTTGGGAAGTATTTGGTGTACATGTATTGTGTATTCTGTCCGCGGAATTAATTGAATGAGAGTGGTTGAAGAGATTTTATGTTGCATTAAGTAAGGTAGGTTGCAAAACAAAGACTCAAGAAATCGTATGTGCTGATGTCACATACAGATGCAAAGGGAAATATAGAGGAAGAGTATCATCTGTGATGACGTCATACACAGACGTAAAGGAAGACAGACGCAAAGGAAAAACATAGACGAAAGGAATCGTCTGTGATGACGTACAAACAAACGCAAAGGAAAAATATAGCGGAAGAGTATCGTCTGTGATGACGTCACACACAGACGCAAAGGAAAAACACAAACGAAAGGAATCGTCTGTGATGATGTCACACATAGACGCAAATGAGAGGCAAACGCAAGGAAAGACAGACGATAAAAAGACAAACGATAAAACACAGACGATAGGTGGTCAACACAGATAAAGAAAGTCAACTACAGACGATAAAACATAGACGATAGAACACAGACGATAGGTGGTCAAAACAAACGAAGAAAGTCAACTACAGACGATAGAACACAGATGATAGGTGGTTAACACAGACGAAGAAAGTCAACTACAAAAGATAGAACACAGACGATAGGTGGTCAACACAGATGAAGAAAGTCAACTACAGACGAAAGGAAACCCAGACCATAAGCAAACTCAGACGATAGACAAACCAAACATAGACGGTACAACGAAGAAGTTAAGCCAGTGTGAATGAACAGTCAATTGGTTGGAATTAATCATAGAATTCACTAATTAAGGGTTTTTCAACAAGAAGTGGTTATTAAGAATCAAGAAACAGTTAAGGACTTAGACGATAAGTGCAAGTCATGGGACAAGATATTAAGAAGAGGTCAAGATGAAGTTCCAATTTGAGGATTGTCCTAGTGAGGGCACTCCACCCTTGTGGAATGTGCGTCCAGATGTCACTTAGGAGGTCGGCCACGTGTCTCGCAAGGGTGGGGTCCTAACAAAGAAGTGGGATCTCTTTATTGTGGAGCATTTGCTTCCTTCAGAGGCTATATATTGCACAAATCCAAAGTATCCTTATTCCAAGATTTTTAGAGTTGAAGGACTCTTTGATCTGGAGCAAAAGGACCACTTGGACTTATTCTTCTAGATTAGCTTTTAAAGCTTTGCAAAGTTCGGATTTGTCTCATTTGAACTATGATTGGAGGAGATTATGGAAGATTCCATGTTTACATAAGCATCATCACTTATTGTGGTTGGTATTATATGGGAAACTCGTGACTAATGTGTTGAGACATCATAGGTTTGGGGCATAAAATGACACTTGTCTTAGGTGTAAGGGCAGAGTCGAAACTATCATGCATATACTACATGATTATCCCCATCCAAAAGATATTTAGCGAATGTTTCATGGTTTTGGTGATCCAAACTTTCATATAATAGACTTGCAATAATGGGCTAGGGGGAATCTAAAGTGCAATGTTCAACTTGAGCCTAGAAGGCTATCTTGGATGATCTTTTTTGTGAGTTGTTTATGGGTTATTTGGAAATCAAGAATTTACTTTATATTTCAAAATGAGATTATTTCCCCCATTGATACAGTGCCAACAAATTCACAAGTTGGGCATGGAGAACATGTTTCTTCAGGACATTGAGCCAAACAGTACTGAGCCCATCATATGGTCTCTTGGGAATGTCCTGAATTTGGATGGATTAAAATAAACATTGATGGGAATATCTTGGTAATCCAGGGGAGCCTACTATTGGGGGGATTCTGCGAGATCATAGAGGTGTTTGCTTGTTGGCCTTTTATTTTAAAGTGGGATGGTGTTAAATCATTAATGCGAAACTTTAAGCAATTTAACAGGGGCTTCAGTTTGCTTAAGATACAAGTTATCGTCGAGTGGGATTAGAGTCTATCTCTTAGCTTGCTATCCATCTTATTAACTCCTTTAGGTCGATTCACCACCTGCTTAGAGCTCTGGTAGAGGATTGTTAGGCTATAATCAAGTGCAATTGGGAGTTTCATATCAGACATTTATTGTAAGGAAAATTTTTGTGCTGATTTCTTGGCAAAACAAGGGTTTAATAGGGATCTTGGACGTTTAATATGGGATTCTCGTCTAATGGAGCTATCTGCCCTTTTTGAGGCGAACTTGATTAGTATTAGTTTTAGTCGTTAATTGTTTGTTTCATTTTCGATGTATCAAAAAAATATCAATACATAATTTTAAACAAAAAATTAAGTGAATATATTCTAGATATTTTACATATCTTTAAACTTAAAAGATATGAACATATAATAACCCTTTTGTAAAATTAGTTTATAAGGACCCTTAAACTTAACTATCCTTAAAATACTTGTGTCTTTTTCATGAGGCTAGGTTGAGTTTCTATTTTGGATCAATATCCTTTATAAGTTGTAATATTTATAAAGACAAATTATGGAAACTTGATTAGTTGAGTTATTTTTTATTACTTCTTTGCTTTTTAGAAATGTTTCTCCTTTGCCTTCCTTTTGTCTTCAATTTTTCACTACTCCCTTTTCATCCTTTTATCTCTCCTCTTCTTAATGATGAAATTGCAGTTCATATAAAATGATCCAAAGTATGTTAAAAACATTTGCATAAATTCTTTAATTGGTCCCCATTATGTTAGTTTATGCCTTTTTAGCAATCCGCTGATTATAATTTTATGTAAGATATTATTATTTTAATTAATAAAGAAATTTTTTATCTTTCTATATTATGTTAATTACAATTGATATTTTAATACTAAAAGTAAAATTCCTATAATAATTACTATGTAATTGAAATTATAATAAGATCATAATTATGAGGTTTAATTTGCATTTATGTATTATTATGATGTTCCTAGTTTTAGTTTCATCAAGACAGGATATTAACAAATTGGTAAACTAGTACACGTTATGTTTTTTTTTAACGAAGAAAGTAAATGATCTCATAAATTAAATTATAGAGATACTTAAACAAATATGTAGATACTTATTAGAGAATAATTATATTTAAATGACCCAATTATGAGGATCTCAAATGCAGTATTAGTTATGTGTTTATGAATTTATTTATTATGATGGTTGTATAATTGATCCTTAGACTTGAGATTACCAAGATATCTCATATAGAAATCATTGTGTTTTGATGCTACTTATAACTTGTCCTATTTAGGGTAGCTCAATTGGTAGTACTTGGATGCAATATGAACCATATAAAGATAGTTGAGTAATTTAATAAAGGATTTGTCACTTTAAATTAATTAGAGATAACGTTCTATTGTTCTTAATTAGTAATGGTTTAAGGAATTCTTTGACTAGAATGAATTGATATTTGAAAAGTTGATTTAAAATATTAATGATAAATCAATTACTAATTAGCATGAATAAACATGATTAGATTCAAAATATTAGATACTATATATATATACTATGTCAAATTAGAACATTTGATGAAGAAATGATTAAATTATACATCATAACTATGCATAGAAATGTTAAGTCGAAACACTTTGATATTCCTGATATTTGGATGGTCATGACATATTGCTAGAAGTCAATCTTGATCTATTATTATAATTTATTTAATTTAAAAATTAAACATAAATTAAAATGATATTTAATTTAACTAATTTTAATTATGAATTAGAATTATAATTTATAATCATTGCCAATATATTAGAAAACTAATGGGTCATACATAAAGAATAGTTTAAAAGAGAAATGTCAATTCCAATGAAGCTGAATTTAATTATAAAGTTTGAAAAATTGTAAGGATCAAGTATAAAATATTTGATTTTATTAAAATTAAATTAAATTATAATTAGAGTTTGACTTTAATTATAATAGAAATATTTAATTTTAATAAAAATTAAAACCCTAATGCTTTTCCTATTTATAGGAATAAGCATAAGGGAGCTAACACTCCTGCTAATTTCCTCAAAGAGTTGAGTATCTTTTTACTCTATAGATATTGATAGAGGCTGGATGTGTGAACAACTCATGATTGACACATAAAAAAGGTTTAAAAAGATTTCAACTGAAATATGATTTCATTCTTTTTTATTCTTTTTTTAAATTATTCAATTACCAATGCTTAGGGGTTGCTCTTGAATTCTGACACAAATGCTCAAGCTTTGCGAGCTCATCTATATATGGATTTATCACAAATTGGGAAAATGAGACATCATATGGTTGCGGTATGATAATTGGATAGAATCTAGTCCATTAATTCAAAGGAATGAATTAACACATCTTAGGAGCTAAATACCTCTTAATGCTAGAGTCTCGTCATTCATTACTGAAGGGAGATGGAGTGGTAACTTTACATATTTCAACCAGATTATTCAATACTTCCCAGTGATCAGTAGCAGCTACAATAAGGATAAGGTTGTGTGGAAACCTAATACCACGGGATTATTCACTAACAAATCTTGTTATAATATCCTTCAAGTTAAACATCAAGTGGTGCCATGGTCCTAACTTTTTTAGAAGAACAGTCTAAGCCTCAAGGCCTCAATGATCACCTGGTTAGTCATAAAAGACCGACTAAGTATTAAAAGCATATGGCATGGAAGCTTTGATCCATCTTTTGTGTTATACAAGTTATCAACTAAAAATAGGAACCATTTTTTTTTCAATTGTGCATATTTTAAAGCAGTGTGGAGCCAAATACAACACAAGTTAGAAGCTTACTGCACTTCTTATGAGTGGAATGCAATGCTGAATTGGATCATCCAAGTTTCCAAACAACAAAAGAAAGATGGGAAACTGTTTAAGGCAACTTTCATAACTACAACATACAATTTATAAAGGGAGCGAAACAGAAGAATTTACCCTAGGGAGGAGATAAGCAAATATCAACAATGAAGTTAAAGATGGAATTTGTAACCTTTTGCTATTGTGTTTGACTTGTATATTTTGAGCTAGTCCATTGTAATGTTGTTTTTTAGTTTTTCCCTACGGGTGAACTCATTGTAATGTTATAAATAGTTCAACTATAGTTAATGAAAATTGCTTTATTTTTTTTAAAAATTATTACGATTCGATCGAAGCTAAAATTTTGAATCAAATATGGTTTCATATTTTTTATTTGTTTTTTTCAAGTTATCCAACTATTATGATCCGATAAAAAATCGTAAAATTTTTTTTTTGTTGTGCTTGTGATTTGATCATGGTTAGTTTCTCAACATTAGCATCAGATCCTCCTTTAATTGTTTAACTTGAATTAATTGTTTTATTTTTATTGATTTGATAAAAATTAAGGTTAGAAATCTTGTTTTATTGAATTAGGGTGTATGATTTAATTAATTTTCGAATTTATTTTCTAGACACTTTTTACGTTGTGTCTCCTTTCTTTGTTCTCTGGTTCTGAAAATCTGACAATTGCATGTACAAGTTAGAATTTGTTATATGTTATTGCTTTCTAGAACCTGGATTTTTTTTTTTTTGCGCTTCTACATTGAATGGTTTTGAAAAATAAGAAAAATCATATCCTGCATTTCCCCTTTTGTTTCCAGCTTCCAGTTGTTTTTATTATGGAAAACCAAATATACATATCACCCTAGCTCTAGATTAGGTTTTAATTTGTTTATACGTTTTTAATTATGGGTGCCTATGATTGTGTTAATGGAGTATCACTAATGGCATGCATCATCACTGGTGAATTGCCCTCCGTAAAAAAAAATAAGTAAAAAAAGTAATTCATTTATTTATTTATAGTTTATTTATTTATATTTTGATTTCATCTATTTTGGTTAAATGAACCTGGAAAATTTACTAATGAAAGTTTTCCATTTATTTACTATTTATATACTTTATATATTTATGATAATCATAATTCATTATAATGGGATTGTAGGACGACATTTGCGCAGTAGAGAAGGGAGATAACTCACCCATAACTGAAGTAACGTGGAGGCGTTGGAGGAACTCCAATAGATGAGGCCTAGGGATGGGAAGTAGGTAGCACCGACATTGAAACAGAAAACCAATAGGCGGAGGCCACGCAGGATAAAAGCAAGAGGAGGTGGAGGCAAAAGCACAAAACCCTAATTTGGAGAAAACAATGGGGTGCATGGGTTAGCATCTGGAGGACAAACACTACTCGAACGTGTGACATTGACACTCCCTATAGAAAATGCTCTAACGTATACTATAGACGAGCTAGATAGTCCCCACACCTTTTTTTATTTTTATTTTTATTTTTATATTTTATCCTTAATTTTAATTAAATTAATTTAATTGAGATTAAGTTGGTTTAAATTCCTAATAAAATTAGAAAATTGTTTTTTATAAAATTTTGAAAATAGTTTTCAAAGATTATCGTTATTAGGAATATTTCAAATTTTAGTTTAATTTTTTAAGAAGTTGATTTATTAAATTAAATTAGTTGTCAAATCAATAATTAAAATCAAGCAAAGGTTTTAAAGGATTTCTTTTATAATTACATTATGTTAGAAATTATTAATATAATGAGACTATTATTTTGATGAGACAATTTTTTTTAAAAAATTCAAATTTCTCAATTAAATATTAAACAAAAATTCAAATTTATTAAATATTAAATACATGTTAAGAATGTGATAGTTGCCTTTCGTTATTTTGTTTATTAGAAGGTTTATTGAGTAAACTCAAGACCCCTTTAACTCAAATATGTTTTATCTTGAATTAATAGTTCCTACTTAACTAAATTTGTATGTTTTGGATGAACAAACTTATGATTAAATGAATTTAGAGATAGGGTTTAGAATAATATATAAGATATATTTTGGCAAAGAGTTGTCACCTAAAAAATTTACAAAGCGCATAAGATTTGATTGATAAAGTTGTTATCTTCCTGATTTAAATTTAGTTAGTTTGTTAAGCAAACTTAAGATCAATTATTTTGAATGGGTAATAATTTCTTGATTTTATAGTGAGTGCTATTATATTGAATAAAATAGTGAGAGTAATCAAATATTTATTAAATTCCTTATTTTATTTTATTTTTTGGTATAAACTAATGCTTTCTCTTTTACGTCTTTCGACTGCCAAAAGAAGATTAGTATCGATTTGACACTGAGGACCATCATGGATGCTAATAAGCTAAACAAACCTATCAAATTTTCAAACTAGTTTTACAACTTGAGAATTTTTCTTAGGCAAGAAAAGAAGTTGTATGTTCTTGATAGTGTTGTTTCACCAGAGCCTAGTTCAAATGTGAATGATGAGTTTTGAAAGAGATATCAGCATTATATTGATAACATTGAACAAGCTCCATGAGTGATGTTGGCCAGTATGTGCATGAGAACGTAATATTGAACTTGAAAGAGATATCAGCATTATATTGATAACATTGAACGTAGACTTATAGTATAGCTTTGCCTTCTGGCCTTAAACTAGAACTAAATAATTGTTATTATGCTCTAATTGTTACTAGAAACATCATTTTTATTTCTTATTTAGATTTGAATGGATTTGTCTTTATTATTAAGAATAAGAGTCGTTATTTTTACAAAGATGATATTTATTATAGATTCAAATTACTTATAAATGGTTTGTAGAATTTGTTAGATCTCGTTTTCGGTGTCTAATTCATATTCGGAATAGAGATATCCTAACCCAACATTTAATTGAAAATCTCATAATACATTAACATCCTACTCTTTAATACATTAAAGACAACTAACTTTCATCAATCACAACAACCTTATCTTTCCTTTTTTTTTCTTTTGTACATCTAATTTCAACTCTCATCATGTATACATAATCCATATTTCATTAACATCATAAATTCGAGTTTTTACAAACTTCAATGGGCATTCCAAGCCCTAACACCAAATTTCCCAAAATACATAAAATACTGAAGCTAACAATA
>JANQBM010005996.1:0-12825 GCA_025594535.1 Erythroxylum domingense | reverse complement strand
TCGCAAACTCACCCAAAATTGCAACATATTTTTCAGGACCGAGAGTAGACTCCTAGCTCCAGAGGGACTTTTCTAGCTGTGTAGATCGTGTTGGCGAGAGAGGACATGACTCACAGGTCGGTCAGCTGGGACTTTTGGGAGGACCTAGATAGATTTGATGTATTTTTTCTCTTTCATGTAGCATGTTGTACTAGGCTTTTTGGATTTATGTACAGACAGTACAGTATGCAAATGTATAAACTTTTGATTTGAGAAATGAAAAGAGGAAGTAGTTGATTTTAAAAATATTGTGGTTTACAATTAACTCTTGATTGTTCAAATTAATGTGATTCCATGTGGAGTGATTATAGTAATCGCAAGTAGCTCTCCCTTATCATAGGATATGTACCGGAATGACCTGCGGGCGTCCTGGTGCGTACCCTATGGTAAGGGGGTGTTACAGATTGCGTCTCTCATAATCAATCAATCATGTCATGAAGCCTTTAGTTCTTCACATTCATATATAAGTAGCATTTCAACATCACATTCATTCATCAGAATCATCGGACCTTCATTGTCTGGAATCAACACAATCAAATCACATTCATTTGATAATTCAAACATAATATAAAACAAACAATTAATTGAGTGAGGCCGTTTAGGTTACTCACAGTGCACTCCAGATTAGTATTTGCTTCCAAGATCTAGAAACTTCTTGATGTGGACATTTTATCCTGCATATCAATATTATGCAATACATACGTTGTGCACACATTAATAATTGCACAATCTTAAGTGTTAATTTATGCACAAATGTGTATATGGACTATGTACCTTGCATGCTCAATGACAATCCCGGGTATCTTTACATAATTCACATCTTAAGATCATTCATACATCAAAGCTTACATAAATCTAAATCAAACTTAGGTTAACACTTCATTTATACAAAGTTATTCTAAGTTCATCATTCAATCATTCCTCAAGGTTATTCAAGCTTTAAAGATCACAAAACATCCAATTCATTATTCATCTTTACTTAATACTCATTATTCATCTTAATTGAATCACTTTAGCTATCATAGGTTCACTTTCATTCCCATATCGTCTCAAAATTTCAGATTTAGACACTCAATACATAACAATTCATCCTTAAGTTCTATCCCCAATCATCACCCTATCCATATCACTTATTTAATCACTTGTTTAAGCATCATACCAAACTCATTTCAAGCTTCCTTCAAGCCTACGAGCATCACATGAAAGTCCCTAACCAATTGTAACTTCAATCCAAAATTAAAAAAAACATATGTGATGTTTAACCAATTCCAACGTTTGTAGGAAATTCCCATTTTCCCACGGACGTGAGATTTGTTGGCAGAAACTTTCCAAGCCAAATCCTTCCAAATTCCTAGCTTTTCCAACTTTGCTTTTTAGGTTAGTTTTGTATGACTATTATGACCTAGAAAATGAGGTTTTTTGGAAATACGTACTTTTAAACAATTGTTTTTATATGTCTTAAGCTTCTAAGGAACCTAAGTTCATACAATTTGGTTCAATATTCTAAAAGTTATACATAATTTACTACATACTGTTCAGAAACAGAGACATAATCTGAAACTCAACTTCAAGACAATTTCAAAACTCTTAAAGATAGAATTCAAGCTTGATTTCTTCAAGATCACACCAACCCTAGCTTTGTAGGCAACCCACGTACATCACCATTTCAAGGTGGGAAGTTGGGTCTTTTGTGAGGAATAAGAGAGAGAGTGTAAGATGATGGTCGCAAATGAAGGGTGAAAGTGAGCTTTAACTTTGATGATGGTTGAGAGAGTATCGTGGAAGTGAAGAAGAATAAAGAAGAAGAGAAGAAGAGTGTTGAAGAGAAGAAGAAAAACAAGAATGAAAGGCAACAATTAAATGGGTCTTTCTTATAAGAAGTCATGAGTTGTATGCATGGTGTGGCAAGTGACACATGTCACTTGCCACATGTCCAATTCCCATTGATTTAGAAGATGTTTTTTCATTAACTAGTCCAATCAACTTCCAATTTCTAGTCTAATTGTCTCCAAATTTCAATGACATATGTCATTAAATCCAAATATCACTTTTCAATAATTCTACTACCATTTGATATTTATTTTTACTACCATTTAACAGCTGTCCTGCCACTTGACATTTTTCCTAGTCCATAAATACCCTAAAATTTTAGAAAATCCTCAAAATTTTCCAAAAATTCTAAATTGATAATTTAATTCACCAAATCAATTTTTAGAACAAAATATTCACTATCCACCTCATAATAACATTAAATCAATCATTTATACCTAGAAAAATGTCAAATGAGTGCGTGAACAAATTATTGTAATGTTTGCAATGATTAAATTCACGTGTGTGCATGCTATATTACGCATGAGCATGAAATGCATTTTTATTTCTCTTACTTTTATTTCACATTTACGGTATTCTTGGCTATAACCCTTAATATGGGAACGGGATGTTATAGATACTGTAACCCAAAAAGATAACTTCATTTGATCTAGCATCAAACTTTCCAAGGTTGTCTTTCTCATTATTTAGAACGAAGTACTTGCAACCAAATGCTTGAAAGTAAGTGACATTCGATTTTCTTCCTTTCCATAGCTCATAGGGGGTCTTTTTCAAAATAGGTCTTTTAGGGAACCTGTTAAGCATTTAATAAGAAGTTGACCTAGTTTTTGCCCAATAACCATGAGGTAGACCACTTCCGCATAACATTGTCTTGGCTAAATCATTAAGGTCCTTTTTTTCTCTCAGTGACACCATTCTGTTTAGGAGTCTTTGGGCAAGAAGCGTTGTGAGTCATAATTGTTAACGTTATGTAAATATAGTTCCCTGGAAAGAAAATATATTTACATATAACTTAATTTTCTTCCAGTTACAAAATTGAAATGGAAATATTTATAATTAATAAAACAAAAGAGTTTGGTTTTATTTGTATAAGCATAATATAACTAGTCATAAGGTACCAAGGTTCCTTTGTAAGTAATATACATATACATGGAGATGTATAGGAAACATGTATATTACTAGGATCTAAATTAATTGATTCACAGTCGAATAATCAAGTTGGTCGCTTGATTATAGTTTAGACTGTAGTGTTTCAATTTACCTTCGTGTAAGTAAAGGATTTTATTTCAACGGAATGATGAGTTTGAAATCATGATAGTAGTTAACTATCAATAATGACATTATTAAATAAATATGGAATTGTGTATGTTTTAAAGAATAAAGTAGGTTGTTACTTTAATCTTAAAACATACACCTTAGCATTTGTTTATTATGAACCACAATCTTGATGAATAGTGAACTCATGTGTGTTTTGTTATAATTCTTGATATGATCGGAATGGATTTTTACAGGGTATCAATCCAGTGTCCACATGTTAGAATTATTAATTGAAACATGCAGCAGGGAACATTCATTTAAATAAAGAGTTTATAGTTATATCATCACTTTTAGATGTTTAACTGAGATTGGTGATTAAACTAGCGCCAGTAGTTTGATGGACTAGCTACCCATCAAGTCTTAACACCAAGATTAGATCTTATGTGTTAAACACCATGTAGAGTGAAATAGGAGTTCTAAAAGGAAAAACCAATATAAGGGCAAAATGATAATTTTACCCATTATTGTGCGGATTGCTATAATATGGTTCATAATAGAGTTTACGATTGAACATCAAATTAATATTTTTTGAAACATATTTTATTATAATTTTAAGTAATTCAAGAGTTCAGCCAATTGCCTTTAGTGGGATGACATTTGGTTAACAAATCGGAATTAATTCAAATGAGATTAAATTAAATCCGGTCTTATTGGAGCTTGAATTATTTAAGTCAAATTAGATTCCCCACTTGGCTTCTGGGAAGGTTATCAAAGAAAGTAAGAAAAATAAATAGAGGTTATCAGAAAGAAAATGAGAACGCTTGGAGAGAAATAGACAAATTGGATTCGGGCCAATAAGACCAGAACAATTTAATTAAGAGTTAATTAAATTAGGTCTTAAGCCTATAATTAAATGTTGGGCTTACACTAATTAATTGTTAATTATAACCCAAAGGAACATTTAACATTGGGTTATATTTTGATTTAATTAATTAGATTAATTAAATTGAACCAAAATCTGTTAAAAAATGATGAGCAAAACCGAATTCTACAAAGATGTACGATTCGGTAATGCTTATCATGATTAAATTGTTCAATGGCTTGTTTTAAAGTAGAAAAACATACAACTCCTTTAATTCATGAAATGAACGAAGGTGGGAGTTTGGTTATAGCTTTTTTGCATTTTTAATAAATGAAGGAATGGGTGCCTTTTTTGGAAGCTCTCCACTCTCTCCCAAAACATTCAATCATGCTTCTCATCATTAAATGGTTTTAATGGGTGGTTTTTTAAACACCTTACAAGAAAACATTTTGATGATAGATAACGTCCAAGTTTTGGACTTGGAAGGACATAATTAAATTAGCTTTCATATTAAATGAATGGTGCGTGAATTTTGGGTAAAAACTCTCTCCCAAAAATCGAACAGGTGTTGTAGAATTAGATTTTTGCATTTTTCATTTGGCTTTTTATACTAAATGAAGTGGGAGTGATTTTGGCTCTTGATTCTCTCTACCAACTTGTCAGACAAAGTAAAAGGTTTACTCTCCTACTTTTTTCTTTTCCTTTCCCACCAAAGGATCTTGTTAACTAAGTTGTCCAAGGAGAACAAGTGGTAGATCAGATTGGTTGAGGACACAGTAGCGAGGAGTCAACGCTGTAGTAAGTAGTCAGTAATATTTTGATCTTGTTCTTATTTTATTTATTTTCCTTATGCCATATCATGTATGGATTAAAAGCATGTTGATTTGGTGTTTACGCTTCCGCTATGTTTTGATTTCAAAAAAAGTTTTTGAAATCTAACGTTTAGCCAAACCAAGCATGTTTTTGTTTTCGATCCAATAATTAGTATCAGAGTTGGTTTTATTATGTATGATTCAATTCCTATATGTTGCATGGGTTGGAAATTAAATTATGTATGATGCATATTTTTTATCTGATAAAAATATATACTGTGTATGTTTTGGTTTACTTTTTTGGTTATCAATATAAAATCGATTTACCTTGTAAGTTTGCTTCGTTCGGTTTGTAACAAGGATGGTGGCGTATCATTGCCATGTTTCCTCCTTGTCTTAATTTTTCTATTTTTATTTTTTTACTGTAAAAACTTCTGTATTTTTGAAGACAGAGCAGTCATGGATCAAAGAAAAGAATAGGTAAATAATTTTGGTTTTTATTTTGTATTAATGGCAGATTTTATTTTGATTAAATTCTGTTAATTCTTGATTTTTCAGGTGTTGGAATTTTTTCTTTACTATTTAAAAATTAGTTTGTTTTTAAAGAAAATTAGAAATAAAATGCCATTAACTCGTTTTTACTAAACAAGCCGTGTCATGCAAGCCAAGAGTTCGAACTGGAAGATCCAAGTCTAAGAAAAAGTTTTGGGCCAATAGGCCTTGTATTTTTCTTTTAATTTTCTAGGATGGACAATTGAAAGTAGCTATTTAATTCATGAGAAGAATGGATGAATGGATGCAAATAATATGTGATATTTTGTGAATGTATACCATTTAGAAATATTTCCAACCTTAGGCTTTGCCATGCATTCATTATGTATGAGATATATAATGAAACAATATGCGATGGTTAATAAATTGCATCTAGATAAGAAGGTATTTATTAAAACTTAAAGACCAAAAAAGATTGAGTGGGAGAGGATGCTCATGTGAGAGTCCACGGTCTCCATATGATGGTCCATTTGCATGTGGTGATGTGTTACTCCCCACCGGAGGACATAAATCCTAGATCTTGCATAGTTTGGGTGGTCTCCTAAAGGATAAGTCTACTCATTGGTAGCAAATGTGACCTCCCACTGAGGCACGGTTTATAAGTACCTTTAGTGGATGAATGAAATAGTTTCACAGTCAATATAGTCTATCAATAACCTGCCCACTGTAGCTCTATTGATACATGTATGGACCAAATTATGGCACTTCTTAAAGAGTTAGGCATGAAGATGCTTGGTAGCTTTTTGAGTGGAAGGGTCCTAGTTTTTCCTTTAATGGATAAGATGAACCACCGTCACTTAGTCCATTATAGATAAGAAAAATAACCGCTTTATAAAGATTTAATTTTTAAAGTTTTGTTAAATCTATCATCATGCATACATGCATCATGATTTTATACAAAGTTCCAATAATTTTGACTATTATGCTCATTCTTTAATAATTTATTTTTATACATAATCACCACAATATGAATCCACTTACAATGCTTTTGACTAATAACAAATTGGAAAATGGTGAGAAATTTAATGAATGGAGATGTAACCTCGACATCGTTCTCCAATATGAATGAATTTCATAGGTATTAATAGACAATGAGCCTATACCTCTGGGTGACAAATCAACTCTTGAGCAAGTACAGTAACATGAGCGATGGAAAAATGCTGATAAGACTACCAAGTGCTGTATTCAAGCTTCTGTCAGCCCAATGATGCAAAAGCAACTTGTAGGCATGCAAAATGCTGGTGCTATAGTCCATCACCTACATGAGATGTTTGGTGTGAGGACTAGGTCTGTATGGGTGAAAGATATCCAAACCTTTCACAATCTTAGACAAAAGTCTGGTGAACTGGTGCGGGATTACATGTTTAAAGTAATCTCTGCGGTTACTGAGGCCGAGACGCTTGGGGCAGACATGGATGTGAAAATGTAGATGATCATGATCATCAATAGCTAGAACTCTTCTTTTCAGCAGTTTAAGTTGGACTATGAGCTTAACACCAAGGATTACGCCTTAAGTGAGTTGATGAATACCCTCTAAAACACGGAGGAGATATTAAATATTAGGGCTAATGGGCCAGAGGCTAATTTAGCATCTTCTTCTAAGCCCAAGGGTAAGGGCAAGCAAACGAAGAAGGGTGCAAAGAAAAGGAAGGCCTAAATAAGGGTTAAAGCCCAACCCATGAAAAAGAAGGCTAAAGAGGACACCAAGGGAAAGTGTTTCCACTGAGGTGAGAAGGGTCATTGAAAAAGGAACTGTATAGTCTACCTTGAGACCCTCAATAGAAAACAAGGTATGGGTTTCCTAAGTTTGTTAGGAAATAGAAATGCAGTAGATTAATCTAATTCTTGGATAGTAGATTTAGGAGCCACTGACCATGTTTTAAATTCTGTGTAGGGGTTCCAGTAAAGGAAAAAACTGCCTAAGGGCTAGTTTCAAGTCAAGATAGTGGATGGATCCTACGTTTTGGCAGAAGCAGTGGGAGTAGTTATCTTAGACTTTCCTAGTGGTCATAAGTTATATTTGGAAAATGTATATTACATCCCAATGGTGATTTATATTTTTTGTTTAATAAAATCTGGTTATTCCTTATATTTTGAAAATGTTGTTTCAATATATGAGAATAAGTATTTTATTTGTAATGCGATAATGAAAAAGGGATTATTCTTTATAGAACCTATGACAGGCTCACTAAACACTGCAGAATTAATAAAACCAAGAAAATCCAATGAATCTAGCATTAATTCAAAATATCTGTGGCACTTAAGGATAGGTCATGTCAATATGAAAAGACTTGATAGGTTAGTGAAGGATAGGATTTTTACGGGCTTGGATAATGGTCCATTACCCACTTATGAATCTTGTATTGAAGGAAAAATGACCAAGGCCTCATTTCCTTCCAAAGAAAATAGATTTAAATCTATGTTGGACCTGGTACATACTGATGTATGTAGGCCCATAAACATACAAGCTAGAGGAGCTGATGAATACTTCATAACATTTATAAATGATTACTCTAGACATGGCTATCTGTATTAGAGTGAGTCCTTTGAAAGGTTCAAAGAATTCAAAGCTGAAGCTGAGAAGAAGCTAGATAAGCCATTAAAAAAACTTCGATCGGATTGACGTAGTGATTATTTATTTGGGGAGTTCCAACAATTCCTAATTGACAATGGAATTGTTTCCAACTTGTCAGCTCCTAGAACCCCTCAACAGAATAGTGTAGCTGAGAGGAGGAATATGAATCTATTGGAAATGTTAAGATCAATGATGTCCTATGATAGCCTTCCAGAATCGTTTTGGGGATATGCCATACAAACGATAACTTATCTTCTTAACTTAGATCCAAATCTGTGCCTAAAACAACTAGGGAGTTGTGGATTGGTTAAGTGCCTTCATTATGACACTTGAAGACTTGGGGCTTCCCATCCCATATTCTAAGGCTTGAATCCATAAAGATGGAATCAAGGTCAGAGGTATGTTTGTTTGTAGGATATCTTACGGGTACACAAGGGTACTATTTTTTACAATCCTCAGGATAGGAAGGTATTTGTGTCGACAAATGTGACCTTCTTAGGGGAAGAATTTATGACAAATCACAACGGCATAAGTGAAGTAGTACTAAAGGAGTTAGCTATTTCATCCAAACCAAGAGTTGATTTGGATATAGCGGAATAAGATGTCGAAATAGATTCAAGAGTTAAAACGGAAGAGTAGTTTAAATGTCAAGCAGTGCCTAGACATAATAGGAGGGTTATAAGATAACCAGATAGGTATCTAGGTTTAAGAGAAGGCATAATTGCCATCTTAGACTAAGAAGTAATGGATGTTATTACTTATAAATAGGTTATTAATGACGTTGATATGGAAAAGTGGCTCAAGGAAATGGAATCAGAAATAAATTCCATGCACGCTAACAAAGTCTGGATCCTTATAGATCTACCACCAGGTGTAAAAGTCATAGGGTGTAAATGAATCTTCTAAAGAAAAAGAGGATATGATAAAAAGGTAGAGACCTTTAAAGCTAGATTGGTAGCTAAGGGCTATACTCAAAAGGAGGGTATTAGCTATAAGTATACTTTTTCTCTGGTAGCCATGCTTAAGTCCATCAGAATTCTTTTGTCCATAGTAACCTATTTTGATTATGAAATATGGAAAATGGATGTCAATACCTCATCCATTGAGACCATTTATATGGCCCATTAGAAGGATTCATTGAGCTAGGTAATGAGTATAAGGTATGCAAGTTGCAAAGGTCCATTTATGGACTTAAGCAAGCATATAGGTCTTGGAACATTAGGTTTGATAAGGCTATCAAAACCTATGGGTTCATTCAAAACCTAGATAAGCCTTATGTCTATAAAAGGATACAAGAAGGTAAGGTTGCTTTCCTAATTCTGTATGTTAATGACATTTTGATCATTGGGAATGATGTAGGAATGTTATCTACGATCAAGGGATGGTTGAATGAACAGTTCTGAACAAAGGATTTAGGAGAGGCTAACTATGTTCTAGGGATCAAGCTTGCAAGTGATCGTAAGAACAAGCAAATAGCCTTATCTCAACTAACCTACGTTGAGAACATGCTTAATAAGTTTTCCATGCAGAATTCCAAAAGGGGTTTCATACCTACTAGACATAGAATCAAACTTTCAAAGGAGCAAGCACCTAAGACCCAAGAGGAGGTCAAATGCATGTGCAGCATTCCATATGCTTCGATAGTTAGAAGTTTAATGTATGCCATGCTTTGCACTAGACATGTATCTATTACTCAGTAGGACTGGTAAGCAAATTGTAATCCAATCCAAGAATAGAGCATTAGTGCAGCACCCCACCCTAGCCTGACATGTACCCGACATCTTGAGTTATGTCCGAGTGCGTACCCCATAAGGGTGGCATGCTAGAATGGTCAATCAATCAAATTCAATACAGAAATGTCTTTTCTTTTAAAACAATGCACCCATATTACGAAAAATCAATAAATAAATCGGGCCCACTTTTATTCATAAATGTTTTCAAACACAATGCCACAATCATTACAATATGAAATCATTTACATACACATTGCAAAATACTTGTGAATACATATTTTAATACAAAAATAAGGAAATACTAATGCAGAAGCGAACTGATCCCGACCTTTATCTCTTACTTGGGTACAGTGGCTATACTCCCGTTAACCTAACGAGGTAACTCTTTTGAGCCTGAAAAAAATATTACAAATTTTAGGTGAGTTTTGCGAACTTAATGAGTGACCATCCTCGATAGCTCACTAAATCATATAACACATACAGTTCACATATTTTCACATAATTTACATAACTTCATTTAACATATAGGATCACATTCAGGGCAGTCAAATTGATCATTTCAGTTATTTAAAATACACATATCACTTATAATGCAATGCGCATGAGACTTACTTTTATTTATTACTTTGTTGTGACCAAGTGCCTATAGCTGTCCCGTATCCATTGTGGATACCGGGCTCATTGATAACTATCCCGTATCTGTTAGGGATACTGGGCTCATTTTTACATAGTGAGCTTTTGGCTCTTATGCACTTTCTAAGCTTTAAGCTCTTTTTCACAATTTGAGCTTTAAGCTCTTTTTCACATTATGAGCTTTAATCTCTTTCGTGGTAGCTACTTTGATCACAACTTCCTTTATGTTTCATGCATTCATGTAATGGAATGCATCATATTCACATAATTTCAGTCTATCAGATGCTTTCGGATTCACATTCAATTTCATATTCATCATCGGATAGTGGTCTGGCATTCAACATAAATGTTGAGAAACACTTTTTCAATCATATGCATATTCACATATTTCTTTGGAACTAAGTCTGACATTTAACACTCAAATTAAATATCACATAGTTCATCAAATTCATATACAAAGAGCACTTAAATATTCTCACATTTATCAAACTCCTCGGACATTCAATGTACGAAAATCAGAACAATCACATTCACATTGCAAAATCATTCAATACATAATACAAACAGAACAATCAGTAAGTAAGACCATCTAGGTCAACTTACAGTAAGCTCTAAATTAGCATTAGCTTCCATGATCTAGAAACGTCTGAATGCGGACGTTTATCCTGTACATCCAAATTACGTAATACACACATTGCACACACTCATATTAATAACTGGGCACAATTATGAGCATTCATTTATGCACAAATGTGTATTCGGAATAAGTACAATATATGCTCAATGACAATCTCGGGTATATTATCAAATTTCATAATTTATGCATATTCTCATTTTTAGTATTATTTGCTCTCATAATATCAAATTCGTATTCACTTTTATTAAATACCCATTACTCATTTCCTTTTGGATCACAACTACAATCATATGAACCTCTTCATTTCCATTATACACATGTTTTTGATGCTTTAATACTAACAATTCATTCACTAATGTTATTCTAACATTATATGATCATACAATATTCAAACTCTCAATCTTTCTTATAAATTATCCAAATTTCTAGACCTTCGAGTCTATTTTCCATGAACATTATGACAAAGAAAATGAAGTAATTTGGCAACACTTTCTTCTAGAAAAATGTTTCCCATTGTCTTAAGTTTCTAATGACACCATTATCACTCAATTTGGTTCAGTATGACAAATGTTATACTCCAAATGTTTTGGACTATTCATAAACTAAATCAGTATCCTGTACTAAACTTTAATTCAAATTATGGAATTATAGAGATAGAATTAAAATTCGATCTCCTCAGATAATTTGTAGTCCTATGTCTCTAGTGTACTAAAAATTAAAAATCATTCCATTCAGATAATTGCAGAACAATATATATTGTCAAAATACCGAAGCCTATTTAATGAAATCTTTCTAATTATCATACTCCAGCACAGTCAACATTTTCATCTTAAATTCATCAATCAATCCGTTTCAGATGGCTATAAATTTTTTTTATGAAGATGAAGAAAAATGTCTTATGAGTCTATGGGTTTAAGTCCCATGTCATTTGGATGTCTAGATAAGAAGTTATAGGAAAAAGAAGGAAGCATGTTCGGTGTGCAACTCTCGGGAGCACGATTGTGCACTTTCGAGTTGTTTAACCCAACAAAAATTAAGCCACGACAGTGCATCTTCAGTGCATGGCCATGCATTGCAAAATAAACATGTCACAGGCATGCAACCATAATGCACGCCTATGCACACCAATGAACAAGTCATGACCGCGCAACCTTAACATACGACCTTGCTCACCCAACCTCCAGAACCAAATTCCAGATTTTTCCTCATCATTTCTGTCCCAATTTATCACTCAATCTCTCCCAAATGATTTCAGATAGATAAGATTTTGTGGAGATGTAGATCAATGTGTTACGAGTCTTTTGGTTCATATCCCATATCATTTGGAGGTCAGGAGAAGAAGATATGGCTAAAAGATTCAACACCAAATATCAAAAACCATAAAATCAATCACGTAGCTCTTCATTTTTCTGCATTTTGTTCGTCTTCTTCTTTTCTTTTCTTTCACTCTAACATTTCTAACTTCTATCTATTCCATTATGGACTTTCATTCAACCCAACAGATTTAAAAACAAACCAAAAACCAAGAATCAACACTAAATATAAAAAACATCACATAGTTATGCATCTTCTTCATTTCTGCGTTTTTTCACGTTCATTTTTCTGCATTTCTATTTTCTGCATTATCTTCAATTTCTTCCTCTAACTAACATTTAAATCATTACTTCTCATTTCCAAACATCACCATATACCTATACTTACCTCTAAATTTATTTTTGCTCCTTTGTATTACCACCTAGAAATTTGCGTGAACAACAGTGAAGACCAATATACATGTATATCAACAGTAACAAAAATAGAGTATACATCTTTCATGTCTCCAAAAATTTCTGCACTCTTTTTATTCATATTTTCATCGATCTTTCACTCTCAAAGATCATTTTAACACTATCCTA
>JANQBM010005985.1:0-12826 GCA_025594535.1 Erythroxylum domingense | reverse complement strand
TCTTGCAATGTACAGTTACTGGTTTTATTTATTTAAATGTATGTGATGCCATGTGGAGTTTGTAGAAATTGCACGTACCGCTCCCTTATCTTAGGATATGTATGGAAATGACCTACGAGCGTCTCGGTGCGTGCCCTAGGGTAATGGAGTGTTACACATCTCATGAATTAAATAGCTACTTTTGGTTGTCTCTCCTAGAAAATTAAAAGAAAATTATAAGGCCTTTAGGCCCAAAAATTCTTCTTGGACTTGGATCTTCTGCTTCAAACTCTTCCTTCACACGACCTAGCCTATTCAATAAAAACAAGTTAATGGCATTTTTTTCTTTAAAAAAATCGATTTGTAAATAGTAAAACAAAAATTCCAGCCCTTGAAAAAACATAATCTAATAAAAAAACTATCATTAACACAAAATAAAACCCAAATACATTTACCTACTTTTCTTCGATCTATGGCTGCTCCGTATTCAAAATTACAGAATTTTTTACAGCACAAAAATAATGAAAATAGAAAAATTAAGACAAGGAGGAAATATGGCGATGATAGGCCACCCTCTTTGTAGTAAACCAATGGAAGAAAACTTATAAGGTAAATCAATTTTCTGTGGAAAACTAAAAGAGCAAACCAAAACATACACAACATATATTTTTATCACATAACAAAATTGCAGCATACATCATTTAATTAGCAAACTATGCGACATATAGGAACCGAATCATGCATAATAAAACTGACTCTAATACTAATTGTTAGATAGAAAACAAAAACATGCTTGGTTTCACTAAATGGTATATTTAAAATAACTTTTTCATAAATCAAAACACAGTGGAAGCGTAAACACCAAATCAACATGCCTTTAATCCATACATGATACGACATAAGGAAAATAAATAAAATAAGAACAAGATCGGATTATTACCTACTCCTTGCTACAGCTTCGACTCCTTGTTGTTGTGTCCTTAACCATTTTGATCTACCACTTATTCTCCTTAGACAACTTGTTTATCAAAATCCTTTTGTAAGAAAGGAGAAGAAAAATGAAAAAGAGCAAACCTTTTTCTTTGTTTGGCAGGTTGGTGGAGAAAAAATGAGACCTTATCATTTGTTATAGCTCACGATTTTGGAAAGCTTGAAGAGAGCAAAAAATGCAACCCTTAATTCTTTTAATCATAAGAATGTTAAAGAGCTGTGTGTTTTTCTATGATATCACCGAAAATGGAAGGAGAGAGTGAGTGAGATAGAAAAGCCAAACACGTTAATTTTTTTTATGAAAGCTAAATGAACATGTGTCTTTTCAAGCCCAACATTTGGACGTTAATGGGAGAGAGTTTTGTGCCAAATTAATGCACACTTTCATTTAGTACTCCCACCTTCATTCACCACTCCTACCTTCATTCATCTATCATGAATTAAAGGAGTTGTACGTTATATACATTAAAACCAACCATTAAACCCATTTAAATATGAGATGCAAGATCAGCTTTGGTAGTGAGTGGAGAGCCAATACACCATTCATTTGGTAATCATCTAAATGAATTGTCTCCATTACGTGCTCACATTCATTCATGTACATTTTTCTATCTTTCAAAAGCCATTAAACCATTTAATGATGATGAGTATTACTTAAGAATACTATCATCGAAAATGGAAGGAGAGACACATTGTATGCTTTTAAAACAATCATTAAACCATTTAATGATGATGAGCATTACTTAAACGCCCACTCTTTTGATTCTATTATTAATAAAAGACATAATCGAATTCTACATCTTTGTAGAATTCAATTTTTGCCTTCCTTTTTTTAATCCAGTTAATCTAAATAATTAAGTCAAAATCCAGCACAATACTAAATGTTCCTTTGGGCTTATAATTAACAATTAATTAGTGTAAGCCCAACATTTAATTATAGGCTTAAGACCCAATTCAATTGTTTTGGTCTTATTAGGCCGAGTGCAATTTGTCCATTTCTATCCAAACTGTCTCATTTTCTTTCAAATAATCCCCGTTTATTTTTCTTACTTTCCTTGATAACCTTCCTAGAAGCCAAGTAGGGAATCTAATTAGACTTAAATAATTCAAGCTCTAATAAAATCGGAATTAATTTAATCTCATTAGAATTAATTTTGACTTATTAACCAAATGTCATTCCACTAAAGCCAATTGGTTGATCTCTTAAATTACTTAAAATTATAAGAAAATATGTTTCAAAAAGATTAATTTGATGTCCAATCACAAAATCCATTCTGATCATATCAAGAATTATAACAAAACACACATGAGTTCACCACTTATCAAGATTGTGATTCATAATAAACAAATGTTAAAGTGTATGTTTTAAGATTAAAGTAACGACCTACTTTATTCTTTGAAAAACATATACTATCCCAAATTCATTTAATAATTCCATTACCGATAGTCAACTACTATCATGATTTGAAACTCATCATTCCCTTGAAGTGATTTGAAACTCATCTTTCCTTTGAAGTAAACTCCTTTACTTACATGGAGGGAAATTGCAACACTACAATGTAGACCATAATCAACCGACCAACTTAATTATTCGACTGTAAATCAATTAATTTTGATCCTAATAATATACATGTTTCCCATACATCTCCATGTATATGTATATTACTTACAAAGGAGCCTGGGTACCTTATGACTAATTATATTATGCTCATACAAATAAAACCAAACTCTTTTGTTTTATTAATAATAAATATTTTCATTACAATATTTTAGTTGGAAGAAAATTAAGTTATGTGTAAATACACTTGCTTTCCAGGGCATTATATTTATATAACCCTAACATATAAATGGTTACATGGTACAATTAAATCAAATAATCTCTTAAAAATATACAATTAGTTGCTTGTGAACCTTTAAAATAAGTTAGCCTTATCTATGTTAAATTTGTTATTAATACATTTTTACACTTTTCATCCTAAAGAACTAATAATCCTCTAAGACCTAACATATCAAACTTTATATCTATTTTCTTCTTAAAAACATCCACATATTCTTTATCACCTTCTATTCTATTATTATTACGGACCGAGACAAGGTGTTAGTCATCATCAATTTTCGTAATGATATAGAGACTGGACATTTTTTCACTTATTTTCATTTATTATTGTACTAACTACTCATTTATTTTATTTCCTCTTAAATTTTTTTGATTCTATAACTTTTATTGAATTGCTTAAATACTTTATTTTATTTATAAGCAATCATAAATTCTTTTAAATGCTTCTCTTCTCATAGTTATTAACTAGAGGCCTTATCACGCTAATTACAAATCCATGTTTCATCTCTAAAATCTTATTACTGAACTTCTTTATACTGTTAAAGAGGAAACATATTTATTTTTGACCTTGCAAACTTATATACAGTTTCTTTCTTTAAATTTAATTAACAATATTTAACCATTTTCGCATCTCTTCACTCGAGCTCTACTTTCTACATAATTATAAATTATGTAGCCTTTAATAGCTTGGTATAAATATAAAACACTCCTTATTTCTATTACTCATATTCTTTCATTTTACTTCTAGAAGTAGAAAAATCATAAGCAAAGAAATATTTTTAAATGTGTAATAGATGAAATATTTCCAAATTACTTCTCTTATAGCATCTCTCCTTTTAATGTTTAGGTAAGCAACATGTTTTATAAGTATACTAAACTATTGACTACATAGAATTTATATTCATTTCCATTCTATTTTCTTTCTTTATACCATACTAGTTTGTTGTAAAGTGTAAGATGTTTCCATTTAATGTTTTAAACTTCTTATAACATAATATATGGGGTTATTTTCTAGCTTGATATCCTTAAAGCAGAGGTTGATTTCTTTCCTTTTTTTCTTATCTTAAAATTTATTAATTCTAACAAATTCTCATTCTTATGATTATTCTTAAATTTTAATAATGGATTGAGAAATGCCATCAAATTTAACTAATGCAATTGGTCATATTTTCTTAACAAATATTAGAACAAGTGTATTATATAAAATATTTCATATTCTTTTTCACAGGCCCTATACTGTGTTGAAAAGCGTCACTCATCTTTCTTTGTTATAGTCTGAAGTTGTCCATCCATCCATCCATGTTAATCGTCCAACTAATGTTTACCATATGTATTGCTTTAATAATATGATTCTGATACCTTTGAATTTTGTGTGAATGCAAATGAGGTCTTGATTTTTTGTTGTTGTTTAGAATTTTTTATAATCATTGATGAGTTTTTATGTTCTTCTTTAATAGTCTAAGTATTTACTATATGTGGAATGAGTTTGAGATGTTATGAATGATTTGAGGCATTAATAAACCCCTAAGACAGTAGATAGGTTAGAAATCCATAATGCAACTCCCGTAAGGCTTTCGGGTAAAAATTTTCATGAGCCTACCAGTCACGGCAAGAACTTATTTTCTAGATTCATAGGTGTAAACAATGCCACGTTCCATAGTTTTGAAATCAATTGTAGGTGATTTTTTTCAATTGGTTAATACTTAGGGGTTGTTGTGTAAAGTTTAAATGTTCTGTAAACTTTAGGAAACATAAAGGATACTAACTATGGAATCACTGTTTCAAATTAACAGTATTGCATAAAAGAGTAATGCTGATAGATCTTAGATGTATAGATGATTAACAACTGATGGTTTCATTAATCCTGAGTTTTTTGAGGGAGTTGAAGCTTTTATTCATTATGCATGTTCTCAACCTGCATATATGGATGACCCAAATATCAAAGGTCCATGTAAAAAGTGCAAACAAATTTATTTCCTTCCTTTTGATGAAGTGAATGGGCATTTGTTAAAGAAAGGGTTTGTCCCAAATTATTTTGAGTGGACGCAACATGGGGAACCATGAATCTGTAGCACCTCAAGGGGTAATGAAGCACAATCATCAGTGAATTAAAATGAGTTTGAAGGGGGGATTGGATTTAGAATAAAGAATGTGGATGCAAATGAAAATGAAAATCCTTACATGCAAATGGTTTATGATGCAACCGGTTATACCTTTTAGGAAAATATAGAAAATCTTGAAGAAGAATCAAACCCACATTCAAAACAGTTTTTTGACTTACCACACTCAGCTGACCAAGAACTATGGCCAAATTGTGAGACAATGACTCAATTATCTTTAATTGCTCAAATATTGAACATAAATTCTGAAGCATATATTTTTTACCGTATTTTTGAGAAAATTCTTAAATGGTATAATGAATCATTGCCTCCTGATTATACAATGGTTCATAGTTTTTAAAATATGAGGGGTCTTATTTTGCCTATTGAAAAGATTGATTGTTGCAAATTGGGACGTATGTTGTGTTGGGGAGATGACGTAGAATTACAAGAGTGAAAATTTTGTGGTCAAGCTAGGTTCAAGCCTAAAAAACATTCTATGAAACATAAATTAATACCCTGGAAGCGGATATATTATTTCTGGCTAACTCCGAGACTTCAAAGACTATATGCTTCTGATGTTACTGCATCTTATCTGAGATGGCATAATGAATGCAAAGAGGAAGATGGAATAATGAGTCATCCATCAGATGCACTGGCATGGAAACATTTCAATGACACCCATTATGAGTTTATAGCTAAAAGTCGAAATGTTAAGTTGGGATTTTCGACAGATGGATTTCAATCTTTTGGACAATCCGGCCAGCAATATTCATCATGTCCAAATATAATTACTCCTTATATTCTGCCTCCATGGATGTGTATGAAAGAGGCATATATGTTCTTAACAGTGATTGTGCCAGGGCCTACAAATCCAAAGCATAAAATTGATGTATTCTTATAACCATTGATATATGAATTGCAGCATCTTTGGGAATATGGCGTTGAGACATATGATGTGTCTATGAAACAAAATTTTGTGTCGAGAGTAGCTTTGATATGTACCATTAGTGATTTTTGGGCATTTTCCATGTTGTCTGGCTGGAGCACAGCAGGAAAATTGGCTTGCCCTTATTGTGGCAATGATTTTGGATGCGTTTTATCTTCCAAACGGGAGGAAAATATGTTAGTTTGATAAGCTCAGAAAATTTCGACCTCCAAATCATCCATTTAGACACAATAAAAAAAGTTTATCAAGAATAGGATGGTAAAAACACCTACTTTCCCTCACAAAGCTGGTGAAGAGATATTGCAGGAGATTGAGGAATTAGGCTTGTTGAAAGTTACAAAATTTGAAACTGATGAAATTAATACAAGTATTAGTAGAAACTTCAACTGTAGAAAACGAAGCATCTTTTGGGATTTTCCATATTGAAAAACTAATTTGATACATCATAATCTAGATGCGATGCATATTGAAAAAAAATATATTTGAAAATTTGGTTAATACCATAATGAACATTGAAAGGAGGACAAAAGACAATGCAAAATTACAAGCTGATTTGAAATTTTTTGTAGAATGAATGAGTTATATAAAGATCTTGACATCGGTAAATATCCAAAAGCATATTACACTTTAGACAAAAGGAAAAAGGAAATATTGTGTGAATGGTTGAAAAGTTTAAAGTTTCCTGATAGTTATGTGTCAAACTTGGCAAGGTGTGTCGACATGAGGAGTACAAATTATTTGGGATGAAAAGTCATGATTTTCATGTGTTTATGCAAAGGCTAATTCCAATTACATTTCGGGAGTTGTTACCGAATAAGGTTTGGGAAGTAATAACATAATTAAGTTTGTTTTTCAAAAGTTTAACATCATCTGAAATCAAGTTGGCTGAAATGGAAAAATTAGAAAGTGAAATTCCAATTATTTTATGCAAGTTAAAAGGGATATTTCCTCCAAGCTTCTTTGACTATATGGAGCATCTACCTGTCCATTTAGCATACGAGGTTAAATTAGCCAGTACAGTTCAATATCATTGATGTATCCATTTGAGAGGTAATTTAACAAAAATGATTGTAATTGAAGTCATAGCATGTTTTAATAACTAAATTGGTATAACTTTATTCGCTCATATAGGTATTTGCATCACTTGAAGAAAAATGTGAAGAACAAGGCTAGAGTTGAAGGTTCAATATGCAATGCTTATTTAGTGGAGGAAGCCAGTACATTTTGTTCACATTATTTTTAGCCGCATGTTCACACAAGAGAACGAAAAGTTCCTCGTAATGACGATGGGGGAGGAACTAGTGATGCTAATGGTAACTTCTCGATTTTCACATATCCTGGACGACCATATGGATGTTCAACAAGAAGAATGCTAACAGAGGAAGAAATTGAGACTACCCATGGTTACATTTTATTTAATTGTCAAGAGTTTCAACCTTTCATGCAGTAAGTTGAAAGTGATTATTTAGGTTTTGAAATTTAATGTTATTAATAACTGAAAAACATAATAATGTTTTTAGATTATACGAGGAATTGTTACGCGAGCTCATGCCTGAAAAAACAGGGGATGATATCAATAAATAATATGGAAGACACTTTCCTTGATGGTTCGAGCAATATGTAAGTATTCACTTACAATTATTGAAATGATTGAATTATAAGATTAAAGTGTTCAAATGACATTACACTGTTTAATATGATATTTTGTTTTTTGTAGGCCTTAGAAAATCCAATAGAGAATAATTTTATATGTGATCTTACGAAGGGACCTTTACAAACTCTTAAATCATATCTGGTGCATTTTGTTAATGGATAAAAATATCATATAGGATATTATGGTCATAACAAGGCAACAAAAAATAGTGGAGTTTGCATACAGGGAGAATTGATGGATTACTATGGAAAAATTAATAAGATACTTAAAATTGAGTACCCTGCATTGCCAAAAAAGCGAAATGTGATATTTAAGTGTGAGTGGTTTGATCCAACTCCAAATGTTGGTACAAAAGTGCATAGCCGATACATTCTAGTTGAAATCAACAAGCGAAGAAGATGTCGACTTTTAAAACCTTTTGTGTTGGCAATATAAGCGATCCAGGTGTATTATGTCCCTTTTCCTAGCTTATGACAAAATAAGTCAGATTGATTGACTGTTTGCAAAGTTAAGCCTAGAGGTGTTTTTGAATCACGTGGAAAAGGAGGACAAAGAATTGAAAGTGAAGCATTTCAGGAAGATGTTTATGAAATAAATGCGTCTCTCGTATGGGGATAATGAACCTTTGAACAATCCATGTAATGAATATGTTCAAATTTTATTTGGAGAGGATGAGGAGGGCCAGAGATCTTAATAAGAGTTTGAGTTTGATTCAAATTCTTCAGAAAAAGAAGATGATTTTGATTTACAATTAAGTGATAATAACAATTAATTTGTGTTTGTAATTAAATATTATATTCAACAAATAAATTATTTCCTTTTCACTATATTGTATAAAATAATGAAATAAATTTGTAATATTTATTGAAAATTCAATCAAATATTAATTTCAAGTTGAAATATGCCACCAAAGAGAAGACAAGATATGATGCGACCAATATTCAGACCACGATTCAAAGGTACTTACTGTACAAGTGAAGCATATCATAATGTAACAGTTGGAGCTGAATCATCTCCTCCCCCTCCAGCTACTACACTTGTAGATGAGGCATCACCTTTCGTACCTACTGTTACACCGTCCACCACCCCTACATCATTCACTACCCCTATACCGACAGAGATATCAAGGTTAAACAATGAGGATGAAAGAGGTGGCCGCCAGCCTGAACCTGAGGGACCTGATGGAAAAACTGACATCACAATTGTCAATAATATGTAAGTGAAAATACATGAAACGCTATATGTTTATAATTAAGTTATAGGTTTAAAATTAAAAAATGACATAAATTTATTTGTTTTTATATTAAGTTAATTCCATCTGGATCGTGCTCAAAAAATATAATGTCCAAATTCAAGGAGAATATTAATCTTAAGGGTTGTGTATGGAAGAATATCTCTCAGGCGATAAAGGAATTTCACTATCAGGAGTTTGAGGTATAAAAATTATTATTATCTATTTTAATTAACAATTTTATACATTAATTAGATAAATATTATTACATCATAAGTATTAATCGAATGTTTTTCCTTTTGTTTCAGAAAGAAATGTTTTGGGATTCTTAAATTAAGGCGTTCATTTATAAAGTATGGGAGAGATGAGCCCGTACAAGTTATCAAGACTTTATCGCTACGATACACAAGGCCAGTGTACGACCGCCTTACATTTCTGAACAAATATGGAGTCTTTGACAGCAGTATTGGACATCACCTGAGGCAATGTCCATTTCAGAGCGTAATTCGACCAACGGATGTAGAGGACTAGGGGAAAAGAGTCTTCCCGTACATACAAGAGGATCTATTACCCACCACGAGCATGCAAAGAGACTTGTAAGTATCTACACTTTACATTTATATTCTGATTTCTTTACTTATCTATATTTCAATTGAATTTGATGTGTGAATTTTGGAATGAAAATATGTGTCTTATGGAGAATGATAATGTTATAAATGTATGGTGCCATATATGGCTATGTTTTTGAGTTATTTTCATTGTTCAACAAGGAGTAGATATCATAAAATTAGGGAAAACTCTACCGAAATTTTTATAAATTCTAGTTCACTTATAACATTTTATTCTTATGCAGGAAAAGTCAATGGGCATGAGCCCTACATCCCGTCAGCTCTTCTTTTACATTCACACTCAGAATCATAATGGTGTGACATTCGTCAATAGTCGTTTTAGAGAACTAAATGCATGTGAAATTTATGGTTTAATATTAATGCTTAATAATTATCACTTACTAATATATACATTGCCTTCTGATAGGACCAACTACAAGAAAGCATTTAACAACAGTCTCAGCAGTCTGAAGATGTTGATGAGACTGAAACCTATCTTTATGTAGTGGGTGGTAGGGACCATCGTCGAAGGATATTCGGTTTAGGTGCATTTGTGAATACATGTTATTCGCAATCCTCCACGTCCAGTACAACAGCATCTCATAAGCGGTCCACAACTAATCAAGTCCAAGAGCTTCAAAGCACAGTGCAGACATTGATGGAGTACATAACTCAGCTCCGTAATGAGGTGGATAAGTTGAAGGGAAAGCATAGCACCTCATCGCACTAATCAGAGCATCCGCCGTCACCAGATCAATAGTGTACGTTTGGTCATTTCATTTTAATTACAAATACTTATCAAGTACAATGTAATGTTTTTATTACCAATTAAGATATGTTTAACTTTATATGATCAATCAAATTTTTGTAACAAATTAAATGTATATTATTAAATTCATAACTAAATTTTGCATCAACCATAACATCTTCAAATAAAATTTATTGACGGTATATTATAAAAAAATTTATAGTTCAATTATCGATAGAAATTTTTAACCACTCACTGTCGGTAATCACAGACGAAATAAACAATTTCGTCGCAAATTTTGCCGATAGCAGAATAACAGTCAATAACTTCACAGGCTGAATAAATGTAACTGTAGGTAATTTTTTAACATACCAACGGAAAGTAAAAAACCATCGGTACATACACCGACGGAATCATATTGACTGTCGCAAAATTTACTAATGAAATAACCAATTCTGTCGCAAAATTTACCGACAATATAAGTAAAAAATTATCGGTAAATATGCTAAAAGAATCAGATTGATCGTCAGCATATTTATCGACAGTAAACATCACAAAAAATTATCGGTATATTTATCGACGGAAAATTAAATATCCGTCGGTAAATTTACTGACAAAATTTTATTTTTCATCGGTAATTATTACCTACGGTCGTTTCTACGATGCCTTTGTTCATCTCCGTCACTAACCTGACTTACTGACGAAATGTCATTTCTGTCACTAAATGACATTTTTCTTGCAGTGTCAATAACTTCTACACATCAAAACCAAAACTAGAAATTATCATACAAAGATCATTTTTCCAGCACATACCATCACCAATACCTCATGCATTTCATTCCAATTCAAGCATCATACCTATACCACTTAACATGCCATAAAAATCATATTGTTACTTACCTATTATGCTTCCAATTCATCACAAAACTTCAAATTAAACAAAGTCTCCAAGCAAACAAAAACAACACAAACTTATGGTAAAAGCAAGGTGATTTTCGGGCAGTAAAATGAAGATCACATTCAGCTGGTTTTCTTGGAAATTAGGTGAAGGATTTAGGTGTGGTTTTCATGCAACAAATTGGATAGGGTTTAAGAAAATTTCAGAAGAAAAGATGGAGCAATTTTGGTGGAGGAAACAAGGAAGGAAGCAAATACTTGGGTACTAGAATTTGCCACATCAATAAGCTAGCTAGGTGTCTTTAACTTACAAAGACATGTCTTAAAGCATACTAACCATTTATTCAACAATTAAGCTGCCACTAATCCACTCATAATGCTGCCATTTGACACCTTTTAATTAGCCTACATGTCACTCCAAGATTGGTCTATATGTCACATAAGAATTGGTCCAATTGTCATTTATTTAATAGTCCATTTGTTATACATTTAACTATGCCAAATGTCACTCAATTTTTAGGCTTAGTCACCCTAATTTTTCATGTATCAATTTATCCGACCATTTTTCATTTGTCCTAGTCCAAATGTACATATTAATTCATTAATCTCTCAATTAATAACATTTAATTCCAATTTACCAATTGAAATGCAATGATACCAAAATTCAAACCATATCAATTCGTAATTCACATCATGTTCACTTAACATCTTTCATACCCCGGAACATGTCAAATGAGTACATATATTAACTTGTAATGCGTACAAATATCAATATTTATGCATGAATGCTAATTTTATGTATGTATATACAATGCTTGATTTAAGGTTCTAACCTTAAGCATGTATCGGAAGACAAGATATTACATTATACCCTAATTGCTAAATGATATTTTCCCCTTTTAGTTTTTCTTGAACTTCGCCATTTGTCTAAACTAGTGTGTTTAGTGTTCCTAATTTTTTTATCTTACCTAGGAGAGGCCTTCTCTAAAGGTGTGTCTAGTGTTCCTAATTGTTTTTCTTTAATAAATTTTTTAAATTCTAAAGAAAACAATATTTAACTTCAACAGAGTGTACAGGGGTTCTAGCAGGAAGTAAAGCAATTTTAGCAAGATATAGGGTCTAGCGTCTAATATTTAGAAAGTCAACAAAACTCAGGTACTTCTCTGTAAGAATTAGTTAATGTTTATGTTCCTAATACTTCACGATTATAGTAGGAAGAGATGCAATTCCAACAAGAAACAAGTTCTAGGATCCAGAACTTAGTAAGCCAGATGGGTCAGTTAACGAAAGCTCTCCATTGCCTAGCATCATAAGGCAAAGAAACACAACTATCTCAAATTGAGATGTATCCAAGAGATGTTAATGCAAAGAACTTATAGAGTGAAGAGGAGTTTGTGAATCTTGACTGTACTACTCAAGGAATTGCTTCTGTGGAAGAAATGGAGGAGGAGCTCAAACTAGAAAAAGGACATATCTTTTAACTCAACAGTGAGCATTGAGTTTGTGATTATTTTTGAAACTAACTCTTGACCTTTACCTAATAGGCATTTACAATATTTCTTGAGAGCATGGACTCAGTAGAGATTAAGAATCTCAGGATATGCTATATGCAAAATATGAAGAATTATCAACCAAGGCCTTATCCTAAACAACCTCACGTTGAGGAAGCTCAAACTGTACTACTTGAGGATCATAATTCTATCATGTGCGGAGAAGAAGGAGTTGAGCTAGTGACATTAAACAAAAGCTTAGGAGGCTGTAACATCCCGTTTCCATAGAACGGGTCGGACCAGAGAAACGGGTCCAAGTGAGGTAAATCAGAGAAATTAGGAAA
>JANQBM010005970.1:0-12827 GCA_025594535.1 Erythroxylum domingense | reverse complement strand
TTATCTACTATGCATGTGCATATGTAAATGCATGCATATGCCACTGTTCACTAGCAATTGGTGAGGGGATGTTACACAAATACCTACGGGGAAGGAAAGAGTCCTACTTTTCACTCCAATTCCCTGATAAATTTCACCTAAAGTTGCACCAGATTGAACCCATGCAGATTTACTTATTACGTCATCAGTCACTGTTCGAAGGTTAGTAAGATCAATAACAGCAAATGGAGGAGTTGAAGAAACATGAGAAAGACCTTCAAAATCATGGCCACCGCTTCGAATTCTGATTGACAGGGTATGTTTCTGTGAACAGTGTGTGGTAGCTTGAATCTGCAACACATTTATTGGCGTAACAATGACAACGGGTTTTGGGGTTTCTGTGGTATTGAACCTGATATTTGCAATTTTGGACTGCAAAACAGAAGAATATGAAGTGTTGCATGGGGTGTAGGTAACCTTAGAGATGGACTTGGAATCATTTGTGATGCGGAGCAAATAGCCTTGGACTTTTTAGAAGACGTTGACCGTGGCAAGATTTGCGGCAGATTGCACAAAGTCTCATAACTTATGCGCACGATGTCCGATTGCGGCCCATAATATAATTAGGGGCTCAAAATTCTAGTTTAATTATTTGAGGACTATTTTATTATTTCCATGTTTTGTTATTTTCCATCCGCCTATATAAGGCAAACGATGTTATTTTGTTAGATAGCTTATTTTGAATCAAATTGCACACTTTCTCTAAACCTAATTAGGGTTTACTTTCCTTTGAACGCTTTTATGCTGAGTCAGGTGGTATCAGAGCATGGCGACCGGCGGTGATAGCGGTGTTCTCTATGACAGTGATCAGGAGGATGGAGCCCCACATGGGGATAGGGTGTTGCAACATTTGGAGCAACCTCTTGAGCAACGAATAGATCGCATGTCCAGGCATTTCGAGGAACGTTTTCAGGAGCTTGCAGATCTTTTGGAAGCATGCAGTCTTGGACCGAATAGGGGAAGGAATGATGGTAGGAGACAGCCAGGATGTGCTGCTCATGGTGAACCTATTAACAAACCAAAACCTCCACTTAGACAACCTGCTTACGAAGATGATTCAGAAGAAGAACTCGATTTTGAACCACATCGGTTCAATCGAAATCCAAAGGGAAATGGATATGGGTAGAGATGGAACGAAGATCGAGAAGGTGGAGATTTTTTATTAAAGGTAGATATTCCTTGCTTTAATGGTAGTTTGGGAATTGAGAAGTTTCTATATTGGATTACAGAAATAGACAGGTTCTTTAATTATGCGGAAACACTGGCAGAAAGGCGGGTAAAACTGGTAGCTTGTCGCTTAAAAGGGATGGCTTCGGCTTGGTGGGAGCGAGTTCAATAAAGAAGAGAGAGAGAAGAAAAACTCCCTGTACAAGCCTGGTATAGGATGAAGCGTCTGTTGAAACTGGAATTTCTACCCCCAGATTGTGAACAGATTTTGTTTCAACAGTATCAGAGGTGTCAGCAGGGTAGTAGGACAGTTCATGAGTACACAGCTGAATTTATGAGGTTGACAGAATGAAATAATTTGTTGGAGTCTGAAGGGAAGCAAGAGGCTCGATATTTAGAAGTTTACGGGTGAACTTGAGAGATAGAATTGGTGTGCAAGTAATTCGAACTTTGAGTGAGGCGAAGAATTTGGCTTTGAAAGCTGAATTGATGCAGCAAGAGTGAGGCTGAAGGAGTTTTGGTGGATACAGGGATAGTACAGATGGCAATAAGACTGTTGTAAATCAACTTGATCGTGGAAACAACTCCAAAAATTTGAACAAGCAGTCTGTGGAAGATAAGGCAGTCGGCAAACATCCCATGAATGAGGGCCGAGATAGAGAATCTAAGAAGATAGATAATCCTTATGCAAAGCCCACTATTGGGAAGTGTTTTCGGTGCAACCAGTAGGGACATAAATCAAACGAATGTCCTAATCAAAAAACAGTTAATGTTCTAGATCGAGATGAAGAAGATGAGGAGATTTACTGTGAACTAGATGGGGTTGAGGAAGAAAAGGAGTATGATGAAGATGACAGGCAGGCTTATGATGTGCAGAGGATAATGTTGGCCCCTAAGCAGGAAGAGGAATCACAGCGATACCAATTATTCAGAACTCAGTGTACTATTGGTGACAGGGTGTTTAGTGTTATTGTTGATAGTTGGAGCTGTGAAAATATTATTGAGAAGGATACTATGAAGAAGTTGAAGCTGCCTATTGAGAAACACCTGAATCCTTACTCATTAGGGTGGATAAAATCTGATACGGGAAAAATTGAAGTGACAGAACGCTGCAAGGTGCCTTTCTCCATAGGTAAATATCAAGATACTGTTTATTGTGATGTAGTGGATATGGATTATGTCATCTTCTATTTGGCAGACCTTGGTAGTATGATGTTGATGCGCAACATTCTGGAAAAAGTAACGTGTATAAGCTGGAAAAGGATGGCATGAAGTTCTCATTACTCCCTTTGAAAAATAAATCTAATGCGGCAAGGAAGAGCACAGTCTTGACCTTAGCAGACAATTTTGCAGAAGAGGCTAAAGAGACAGGGCAGATTCATGTGTTAATAGTGAAGCAAACTCTATTCAATGAGCCTGAGTTGCAAGTAGAGGAGCAACCAGAGTTAGTTCGTCCTTTATTACAAAAGTTTAAAGAGCTAATAGGGGAGGAAATATTAGATGGGTTACCTCCAATGAGAGATATACAACACCAAATTGATCTTATCCCTGGTGCTAGTCTTCCTAATCTGCCCCATTACAGAATGAACCCCAGGGAGAGTGACATATTGAGAGGGAAGGTAGAAGAGTTGTAACATCCCGTCACCTATGCATACGGCTAGAACAAGTATTTGTGAGACATCTATGTGACTTAAGATAAATGAATGATAGATATAAGTTATTTGTGACATATATATTGTTTGTCACATTCATATAATTGTACATGCTTTCCTTTGGCATTTTCGGGTATATATGACAAATTATAATCATGAAAAATGGTGAATCAGTGGAGATAAATGGTACACATGAGGAGCATGGGGATAATATTGTTTAAGTTAGGAAGGCTCCATTACAGGTTGTAATTATGACAACTGGTGAGTCAGTGGAGATAAATAGTATATATGAGGGGCATAGAATGAACTCACGTATTATATTGTTTGAGTTAGCAAGAATCTATCAAAGTTTCCATTCCTAACTGGAATACTCCATACAGCAACTCTCTCTCCTGACCTTCATCACCAAATAACGCTTTAGCAACTTTTTGTGGTGTTAATTTCCACTTTCAGTGTCGAAGTACTGGTTAAGCAAGTAAGTTATTGTGATGCTACTTCACTCCATAGATAAGCATGTACATATTGGATATACATATATCTGCATGAAAAGGGGTTCACAGTGGAGAGATAAGATGAGGGTTTTGAATGATAGTTAAGTTAAAAAGTAACCACAGAAGAAAGAAAATGTAGAAAGAACATGTAAGAATCAATCGTAGTCTGTGATTTTGGTATGTATGTGAGTTTTGGCTCTTTGGAGTTGTTTGGTGTTTTAGAGCTAAGGAAGGAGTAGTATAGAAGATACTCGCATGTTTGGAAGTGTAATAGCAATAGAAACGATGTATTGAACTCATATAGGCACAAGGGATAATATGTTCTGCTCCTTCCGTTCTCTGTATTATATCCCCTGTGATGATGTCAATTTCCTCTGGGTGACGTCATCTTCCTCTGTAAGGATACAAATGCATCCTTTACGAGTCACCCTCTATTGTAAGTTATCTAACAGATGCAAGATGCATTCGCCTATGAACCAGCTTCGTCGGTGTATTGCTTCCTTTGCTTCTTACATTTGTCTGTTTTGGACTTAAGTGGCCAAATTTTTTCTGTGTTCCTATTCATGAACTCTAATCGTGTCACTATTTACAGACGAATGAACTTCGTCTCTACTATTGACTCACGAACTTCATCTATATTATTGTTCATGAACTTCGTCTGCGTTACTGTTCGCAGATAAATGAACTTCGTCTATGTTATTGATTTATACACTTCGTCTATGTTACTATTCACAGACGAATGAACTTCATCTATGTTATTAATTCATGAACTTCGTCTGTGTTACTGTTCACAGACAAATGAACTTTGTCTATGTTATGAATTCATGAATTTCGTCTGTGTTCCTGTTCACAGACTCAAACATCTTCTATGATGACGTCATCTTATTTTGGGTGACGTCATCTCCTTCTGTAAATTATCTCCTTCTATGTTTTGCTTCTTCTATGTTCATCTATACCTATCTTCTGTCCCATTGTTGATCCCTTAGAAGATAGAATTGACCTTTGAGGTCTCATGAAAGTTGTAGATCTTGGAATCCTCTTTCAAACCATATAAGGAACACTTTGATCCGATTCCTCTAGAGAAAGTTATGGCAATCGTAAAACATCGTCTGTGTTACTGTTCCCAAGCTTCTTCTGGGTCACTGTTCATTGTATATCTGTCCTATTTTTGACCCCTCATAAGATAAAATTGGCCTTCGAGCTCTTCATGAAGTTTGTGTATCTTGATTTCCTCTGTCGAATCATATAAAAAAAATTGAATTTGATCTCTGTAGAAAAAGTTATGTTAAGAGGAAAACTTCTTCTGTGGTGACGTCAAGTCCCTCTGGGTGACGTCATCTCCTTCTATAAATTGTCTTCTTTTGTAAGTCATCTTCTTTTGTAAAGGCGCATCGTCTGTAAAGATGCACCTTTCGTAAATGAACTTATATCCATTGCACTTCCCTAAATTTACGAGAGGCCAATAGGAGTGAATCGTGATATTGATAGTTTACAATAAGTTGCCATAAGAGATAGAGAGGTTACGAAGGGACCCCGGCATTGCCATCGAACATGCATCATGCATATTTCCCATATTTTGATAGTTTTTGATATATGTATACGAAAGATGGTAATTACGAATGTGCTCTGTCTGTTTTAGAGGAACTCATTGGACGACAGACGGACTGTAACATCCCACTACCATAGTGCACGTACCTAAGCTATTAGGCACATAACCTACAATAATGGTATGTTAGGGCAATAACAAACTAACTTACACATGGCTTTAACCAGTATACTCGAAAAGCATTATCGTTCAAACGTTTATTTCATTCACTGATAAACAAAACGTTCACTTCATTCATTGATAAAACATATGTTGTTGAGCATACAAGAAGTTTCGAATTAAAATTATTCAATACAAGTTTAGAAAAATGCAATGCAGACGTGAACTGATCTCGAATTCTATCCTTGACTTGTACGCTGTAGGTATACTCCCGTTAGCCTAAGGGGTAATCTTCTGATCCTGAAAAATAATTGCAAATTTTGGGTGAGTTTTGTGAACTCAGTGAGTGAACCATCATTGATGAATTCATCGGATTGCATAAATACAACACATATACATATCACGGTTATTCAATCAAGCAGATAAGCATTTATTCAGAAATAGCATAATAGAAGATAATTCATTACGCACGTAGCTGCATGTAACATTCATGAGACTCATTCGTTCTTATTGTTATGACTGAGTGCCTTTCACACATATACAGAAATTGACCCAGAGGGCTAACAGAATCATGGAGCATAGCTCGACGTGCAGAATAAAGCTCTACGTGGAAGCGCTTCTACTGGAAACTCAAGTCACAACTCCTTTATCTGAGCATGCATTTTATGAAGTGCATCAAATATTAAACAACTCATATATAATATCTCATATAATGTTTAGGAAAAAGTCTCATAATCATCGGACCTCAGTCCGGTATTCAGTTGTCGCTGAATATCAATCAGAAGTTCATATCACAATATCAAAGAAAGCACTTCCAATACATGCCCAACTATTAACTCCTCGGACCTCAGGTCTGGAATTCAAAACCAGTAACACATACAAAGTTCAATGGTATGAAAAGATAACAATTGAATACACACAGTCAAATAATCCTAGAATTCATCTAGGTCGACTCACAGTACGCTCCTAGAAGCTACTGTCTGGATAATCTAGCGACGTTCATCTGTTGTCCGACGTGCTCCTCTAAAACAGACAAAACACATTCACAATTATCATCCTTTGTTTAGCATATTAAACATATCAAAGTATGGAACATATGCATGATGCATGTTTAATGGCAATGCTGGGGTCTCATCATAATCTCTCTCTCTCTTATCAAAACTTAATGTAACCATCAATATCATAATTCAACTCTTATTCGCCTCTTAGTATGGCACTCTCTCTGACCTCTAGTAAACTTAAGGGAGTGCAATGGATATAAGTTCATTTGCGAAAGGTGTATCTTTACAGACGATGCACCCTTACAGAAGAAGATGAGTTACAGAAGTAGACGATTATAGACGAAGATGAATTATAGACGAAGATGCTTTACAGAAGAAGATGACGTCACCTAGAGGCAGCTGACATCATCACAGACGAATTTTTCCTCTTAGCTTAACTTTGTCTACGGAGATCAGATTTAATTATTCTATACATGATTCGAAAGAGGGAATCAAGATTTACAAACTCATGCAGGGATCAAAGGCCAATTGTATAGTCTAAAGGATCAAAAATAGGACAGAAGATATACAATGAACAGTGACTAATAAGAAGTTTAGGAAACACAGACAATGTCTTTCAATTGCCATACCTTTCTCTATAAGGATCATATCAAGATGTTCTTTATATGGAATAAAAGAGTATTTAAATATCTATAACTCTTATGAAGACTTCAAAGGTCAATTCTATCTTCTAGAGGATAAAAAATATGACAGAAGATAGGGATAGACAAAGGTTATTTGTCTCTGGATATTTTGCAATTAGCATAACTTTCTCTAGGGGAATCAGATCAAGGTGTTCTATATATAGTTTGAAAGAGAATTCCAAGTTCTACAACTTTTATGAAGATATAAAAGGTCAAATCTATCTTCTAGAGGGTCGAAGAGAGGACAGAAGATAAATATAGATGAAGATAAAATAAGTAAAACACAGAAGGAAATGATCTTCAAAAGAAGAAGACGTCACCCAGAGGAAGCTGACGTCATCACAGAAGAAGTTCATAATTGGTAATGCAAAGGAAGTCTGTGAACAAGAACACAAACAACATTCATGAGTCAATAATATAGACGAAGTTCCTTTGTCTGTGAACAGTGACACAGACGAAGTTCATAAACACTAACATAGATGAAGTTCATTCGTCTGTAAACAGTGACACAGACGAAGTTCATGAACCAATAACAAACAAATTTCATTCATCTGTGAACAGTGAAACAGACGAAATCAAGGATAGATAAAGCAAAAGATAGAATAACCAAAGGAAACCAAAACATATAGGAAGCGATATAGAGGAAGATGACGTCACCCAGAGGAAGATGACATCATCACAAAAGAAGTGGGTTTACAAAGAAGACAAAACTCAGACGAAGTATATATCAGAATACCTCTTGACATACGAAGCAAAACTTATCATTTTTCATGCCTATACGAATTCTATACATCCTTATCATATCTATTTTACCTCCAAGCATGAAACATCATCTATATAACTCCCTTTTTAGTTTCAAAACTCCAAACAACTCAAAAAGCCAGAATTCTCATAAATACCAAAATTGCAGACTACTATAGAGATATCCAACATGCTCGTGCTCGTTTATACAGAGAAAACAACAGACAATCTCTTACTTGCTTAACGAGTCCTCTAACACTGAAATGGAAGTCACCATTACAAAAAGCTGCTAAATTGTTATTCGGTGATGAAGATTTGGGAAGATAATTACAAGATGGAATGTTTCAGTGGAGAATGGAAACTATAGTGGATTCTTCCTAACTTCAACAATATAATACGTGGGTCCATTGCATGTCCCTCACGTGTACCATTTATCTCCACTGATTCACTAGTTGTCATAAGCATAAGTAGCCATATGTAATTCCACTTTCTCGGAATTGCCAATGAAAACATGTACCATCTTATGAATGTGCCAAATCAATATGTAACTCACAAATGCTTATGTCTAACGTGTGCTTATCTTAAGTCATATAAATGTCTCACCAATAATTGTCCTAAATGTATGTATGGGTAATAGGATATTACAATTCTCCCCTCCTCAGGAAAATTTCGTCCTCAAAATTTCTTATCTGAGTGATTAAATAGGTAGGGTTATTGAGTTCTCATATGTTCCTCTCCATTTCCCATATACTGCATCACTCAATACTCTCTTCCAAATGACCTCAGCTGATAACTCAATAGGTCCTTCCATCACTGATTCTACTATCACACTATCTTGACTATTTCATTGATACAATTCAGATTACTCATTAACTTTTACTTCGTATGCTGTCAGTCTATCTCTGTTGGTCATACCATTAGTTTTTTTATCTATTCACATATCACATATTATGAGTCTGAAACATTTTTTTATCAGTAGCATCAACTCATAATAATTTTATGCAGACCAATTCATATTGGCTTAGCACACTTTAGAAAGGTGATACGCTTGAAGACACTTTATCTCTCCCCCATCAATTTACTGATAAGACACTTCATTCTTCAAATAGTCGACTACTATGATGATAGTCAACCAGTCCATGCATCCAACTGACATGCCTGATTACTAACAATCGACTTGCAAGTATAAAATTTACAATGTACAACTTGGAAAGTCATGAGCATAACACAAGCATATTTTATTATCATCAAAAGATAAGATTTTTTAAAACTCCAAAGGCCTTTCAAGCCATAATACAAGATTTCACCGTAAATTTGCAACAACAAGTTAATGCACATCTTCTTTCTTCATTCCAAAATATAAGCTGCCAAGCATATTCCCAATAGTTAAGACTATTGGATAGTCGAACATTCAGTCACTTGTTTTTACATCCGTAGTAGATAAATACTATTTCAGCATATTCCTACTAGGATGTCTTACTTAGGTTGTTACTTGTGCTTTCTCTAGTAATCTCTTTATTCGGTTATCTTTGTCGAGTACTCTTCCCTTTTTCTTTAGTCACTCATTAGCATTTTCTAGAGCAAACTCAAATTTAAGTTCATTTGAACTCCTCAATAATATCTAAAATTTTCAAATTCTCACTTGGGGCTTTGCTAAGTCTTCCACATGACACTAATCATAAATTCAATAGCTAAGAGCACTTTGATTTGCCTAATCTAAACTTTCAGTAGTTCTATTAAGGGTCTCAACTGTACATTCGGTTCCTTTCAAACTCCGTATTTACCTCAATTTTTAATGATCTACATATTTATATATATATATTCAAAATGTTTCATTGTACATATATTGTCTCCTGACTTACAAAACAATCACTATTGCAACACATTCTAATTCATTTATTAAAGATTCAGCTCATGAGGCTTCAATTATCCCCATATACACAGAAGCACTTTATGATACTGCAACAAATTCTACTTTCATCTCTAATGAGAACTCTATTGTATATGCTGCAAAGCCTCCAAATCCGAATGGAATAATTAGCATTGGGGTTATAGTTCCTCATAAAATCTCTGTACAATCATCACTCATACAATTTACATAGTTATGCCATTTATGATCATAATGAATAATTGATATGATTGTGCCCGGATCACTTTAATCTTCAATATCAGAATGCTATTGAGGCATGATCACCCCACAGATATCACGTAAATTTTTTTTGTGTCCATAATTAATTGTTGCAACCCCTTAAGTGACTCATTCCTTAATTAAAGTACTAACATCACAAGATGGTATAAGCCCTTCAGAATTAGAACACAAAAATGTGTAGGTCATAGTCAAACATATATCATAATCACCAAACCAGATAACTGCTATTCCTTCAGCAGAAGTGGGTAGTGGGGCTTATATAGAATAAATTAAAGTCTTGACACCGAAGTGTCACAATAGAGACCGAAGTCTTGACACTTAAGTGTCAATATCAGAAGACACCGAAGTGTCACAGAAGCAGCTGCAGATCCTTCTAGCTATGCTTATTTACCCACAACTAGGACTTAACAGAATCAAAACAGAAATGTTTGAAATTCAATTCACATGTTTACAGCTTTACAAATCATTCAATGACTCAAATCAATGACAATCAAAATAGTCGAAGCAAAACTATCAAAATGTAATTATAGAATTACTTACAAACGTTACTCTCTAAATTTACTTAATATCACCTCCAATTCCAGAATTCATTTACCTAGTTGGATTATTAACATCAAACAAAATGCGTATGCTCTCAGTAGCATATGCTACATCGTATCTTTGAGTCTCTATTAGGATTAAGACTAAGACCCTAATATGTACTGTTAATTCATTCCAGATTCATTTCTGATTTGTTTCTTTATTGGTCACTTTTACAGTAACTATCTGACCTGCTTAGCCTAATTTAATGAAATTCTTGTTCTTCAAAAGAAGACTTCTTACTACTGCCAGCTATTTTGTTCATGTAACCTTTATCAATCTATTATTTTCATCTTTGCTGATTAGACATTCTTAGAGATCTCAAGGAAATTGATTCCTGTCATAACTTGCATGTTAACAATATCCTTCCTGATAAGGCTCAGTAAGGCATCAAGCAATTCATTCAGTCTTATACTTTGGTATATATCATCAAAATCATTTTATCAGATGCCCTTTCAAGACAATTTACCAATTACTAACTTCCATTCAGGATACCTTAATCTCATCTTTAACTGAATCATCTGGTGTACTAACCCATCTCGATGACATTCTTCTTTGGAAGAGGATTTCTTGATGCCACCCTTGATATTGCTCATTTGCCATGATTATTTAGCAGTTATCCTTAATATTTCAGGGGGGCCATAAGATCAATTCCTGCCAAAGCTTACATGATCAGAACATCCCTTGTAATGAGGCTCTGTGAGGCACTAAACAATTTTATCAATTCTAGATAACTCTTCTCCCTTTTAGTGCCAATCCTCGATCATGGGGATTATGCCACAATCGTGTCCTTTTTCTTTTTCCTCGAAGATAACTCATCTTTAACTGTGAACTATAAGAACTGTGATGAGCACTTATTCAATAAGTCACTAATTGCTTCTTACTTCTTTTCCACGCATATGATACAGATATGCTTAATATCTTTACTTGTCATGGTGAACCCTCTATCAGATGTGCACTCACAATGGCAAATAAACCTAAACTCAACAATTTTTTCATATATCGCTACCATCATCTCACTTTCCAATTGTCATTTATTAGCATGCTTACATATGTTCACAATCAATTTGGGATCATAGTTGTATACTCATCCACAAATCCTGATCTCAATGTTACAATCAATTTCACAAACATATTCGTATACTTAAGCATAACTCTTGTCACACATTTTGTTTTGTTTTCGACCTCTCAAGGTCACTTTCACTTGACTTGTACTCTTTACTTTCACCAGTACTACTCATATCACAGTGCGTCGGCATTTATATCATCTTCGAGGATATATCATTAGAATAAAATATCGAGTCCATAGTCAATAATACAACCACTAACAGAAATGCACTGAATTTCTATCTATTATTCTATCTATTATATCTAACCATATACTATTTCTTATATTGAATTACAAAGTCTTATCACAATACCTACATAACCCTTTCGGTTCCAAATTCATCATTTCAAGGTCATAGCAATTCTATGATTTTATTTCACTCTGTCTATACATTTTAGTCTCTCCATTTATACTCTTTTCCTCACACAATCTTGACAATATATTCACTTCTCTATCACATTCTAAGGTGTACCATTTCAGTACACTATCAATATCATGTCCATAATACATATATCACTATCATGGTAGTGAATCTTTATCTACTTTAGCAGACTATATATGTTTACTTTCTCGCATTCTGTCAATTCATCATTTTCTTAATGCCTTTAACAGTTCAGACTCTTAAGAAATGCTCATGCATGCGACTTATACTTATATGACTCATACCAGGGATCAGTCGCTACCGTCTACTATGACATGACTAAAATGCACATAACTCAATACATGTCGGAATATGCGAAATGCCCATATAAGATAGTACTTCTGGTCTCTGATACCAAAAATGTAACATCCCACTACCATAGGGCAAGTACCTAAGCTGTTAGGCACATAACCTACAATAATGGTATGTTAGGGCAATAAAAAACTAACTTACAAATGGCTTTAACCAGTATACTTGAAAAGCATTATCGTTCAAACGTTTATTTCATTCATTGATAAAAAAAACATTCACTTCATTCATCGATAAAACATATTTTGTTGAGTATATAAGAAGTTTTGAATTAAAATTATTCAATACAAGTTCAAAAAAATGCAATGCAGACGCGAACTGATCCCAACTTCTATCCTTGACTTGTATGCTGTAGGTATACTCCCGTTAGCCTAACGGGGTAATCTTCTGATCCAGAAAAATAATTGCAAATTTTGGGTGAGTTTTGCGAACTCAGTGAGTGAATCATCATTGATGAATTCACCGGATTGCACAAATACAACACATATACATATCACGGTTATTCAATCATGCATATAAGCATTTATTCAGAAATAGCATAAAAGAAGATAATTCATTACGCACGTAGCTGTATGTAACATTCATGAGACTCATTCGTTCTTATTGTTGTGACTAAGTTCCTTTCACACATATTGTTGGACCCCACACCCCACCCGTAGGTGTTTGCAGGACATACTGCGGCGTGTGTTTGCGGGACATACCGCAGCATCCAACCTTAATCAGTATTGTCCTCTTTGGTCAAGGGTGAGTCCACGACTCGAACCCAAGACCTCAAGGTTTTG
>JANQBM010005961.1:0-12827 GCA_025594535.1 Erythroxylum domingense | reverse complement strand
TTATCTACTATGCATGTGCATATGTGAATGCATGCATATGTCACTGTTCACTAGCAATTGGTGAGGGGATGTTACAGGTATGTTACATTTTGGTATCAGAGCCCAGGTCTAGCACCTTACATGGGCATTTATCATAATATATGTCAAGTTACATGCATCTTAAACATGTCATACATCGTCATTATTATCGAGTAATGTTCAATTAGGCATGCAGAGGCAACTAATCTCTAGTCTTAGTAGCATTTAAATAAGTCACATGCATGAACATATATTAAGAGTCAGGAATGTTAGAAACAACAAGATTAATGATAATCTGACAAAGTGTGAGAAAATGAAAGTAGTTAATAACTTGACATAGTTGATCTAGCAGAGGTCAAAAATGGGATGAAAAAAATAGAGAAGTAAAAGTGTTGTATCGATCATGTGATTGAATATTTATTATATAGGTATAGGAGATCTTATGTGGTTTGGGATGTTAGGCCTAGATTCAATGAATTTGTATTCAATTTGTATTCATGGTTATATTATCGAATATGACATTGATCTTAAGCTGTGGTTGTACACATTTGAATTGATGTGAATGTGAATACATTTTTGTAGATTGACTGAGAAAACTAGAGATGCAATTGGAAATGATAAGATTTAAAGTATACAAATGAAGTTGAAAGAAAACCAAAATTTCTATTACTTTGAGAGGTTGAACTTGGAACTGAAATGGTTGTTTAACTATCGTGTTAAGAGCTTATGATTTAGTATAAGGTTATATCATTGGATCTTATATCATAATTTTATGATGGTTATGCATCTTATATTTCTGAATTGATTTAGAACATACTTATGTAAGATGAAATAAATTATAACTGGGAGATGAAATAAATGATAGCTATATATGTAAAAGTCCTCAAGGTTAAGTTGACCAATTATTGTGAGTGCACATCTGATAATGTGATTACTTTAATGAATGATGCTACTGAGGACATACGTATTACATGTTTGGATATTATACAGGTAGTGAGCTATGACATATTGAATGCTCTTAAGCCCTAGTCCCTATAGGAAAAATTCTGAGATGACTCAGAGTAGCGTAGTGGAAGTGTGAATTTATGTGGATATATTGAAATGACAACCACTAAGGATAGGTAATTTTTGCATAGACATGGGATACATAAATGTTATCCAAAATCAATTGAGATCGAGGTATGATCAGCTTGAGATATTAATTGGTGACCTCTTGAAAATAAATCTCTAGATAAGATGTAATGGTCTTAATAGTACATACCAAGGCATAAGAGTAAATGTGTATGCTTATTGCATCACCAAGCTTTGGTATATAGAATATTCTGATTATGTAAGATATGAGAGAAATTGATTTTGATGAAATATTATGAATGGTTGAAAAGCAATGATGAATATAGTTGACTAAGAAAGATTTCATGAACAATACAAGTAACTTTGGAGAGAAATATTCTTTTATGGATACTTTCACGAAATTATCTCATGTAGACCAAATGATCCATTTTTAGGAATTGGTGAATATTGAATGGATCAAAGGTGAATATTGGAGTCGGATAATTATAACACTCAACGACAAGGGGTTGAATATAATATAGAGATTGTATATATATTATTGTTTGTAGTAAAGTATCCGAATTACACTACTTAGTCTCTGAATTCGAGATGATGTTATTGCTATTGCTTAAAGGACTTGGAAAGCTTGTATAGAGGATTAGACATATTAATAATAGTTGTTGATTTTTTTGGCTTAAGTTGTTGGTTAATTCGAAATCTAAGAGGGAGAAATGCTAGAAAAAATTTGCATCATATGTCGTGCAAATGTATTACTCGAAACGAAATAGATATGATCTTTGATTTTGTCGAATTAGAAATATGAGTTATGAACATTGATATATTATCTTGTTTAGTGCTATTGCTAGATATTGATTGTTTTGTATGAATGGATATGTCTTGCTTAATGTTGAGGTCTTTAAGTGCATGAATTGGATGGTATTGTCCTGCAAAGATAGAATATTAAGTTATTATTGTAAAGTGATTCCCTTACATGTGACAATCAACTATATCTACCTGCTACCAAGAATGAGAGACCAAAATTAGGATACTTGTCATATTTGATATTATGAAATATTTAATGATTAGCAGATGTAATTGAGGTAGCTTGTGTTACAATATCAAGGTATGAGAAATGGAATGTAGTTGTATAGAAATTGCATATTAACAACATTTCCTTTAGATTTGCAATTTACAGATTAGTTTTCTTATAATTGACTGCTCTATAACAAAAATTGGTGGGAGAAAAAATATTTTTGAAAGTGTCACCCTATAGAGAGGAGTGCTGAGGTTCGATAATAGGGCAAGTTGAACCTTAAGTATATTGTCCCTTATGAGATTACTAAGAAAGAGGATCTATTGGCTTACAGATTAGTGTTATCACTAGAAAGAACTTAGATCTGTAATGTATTTCATATCAGTATGCTTGCAAAGTGCAGGTCAAATCCAAAGCATAGTACATTACAAGGAAAATTTACATGTACGTAACTGATTTGTATGTATATTCATAACTTATATGTGTATAGTATGATTATTCAAGCGTGATTTAGATACCTTAGGGTACCCACAATTCGATACCTTTGGGTATCCACAGTTTGATATCTTCACACCCACAAAAAATGTGCAGGCTTAACACAGAAAGGAAACTTAACATTCATAACCAAGAAATACAACATGAGAACATGAATAATTGGTATTAATGAGCATTTGTTGCAATGAATTGTACTAATATGCAATTGTGTTGATAATTTGTATGAATCAGTATTAAATATCAATATTTGGCTTTAAAATGTGCATTTTTGTTATATGGATATTATATTGAGGCATATATTACCAGCTCAGGAAGTTGAGATGACAAGTAATTTGAGTTATATGGAGGAACTAGTAAAAAAATAGTTGGATATCAAACTAACCAGTTGAGGAATCGAGTAATTCGTCTAGGAAAAGTTATTGGAGAAGTCATTTGAGAGAAGAAGCTATTTAAGAGACTAGGAAAAACATGAGACAACATTATCCCCAAATGTTTGATAAGTCAAGTAAGAATTTCGAGGACGAAATTTCTTAAGGGGGAGAGCTGTAATATCTCGCCTTCTAAAATTGTTAAGAGATTAAACTGTTAGATTGAGTCATATGAGTTATTTCATTTAAGAATTTACGAGGTGCATTTCATTCCCATGTATAATATTCGTATACATATATGAATCATGATTTAGAAAACATTGCAAAATATTAGAGAAAAATGTTTTATCTTATTGTTTAATAATAGATACATTTTTATATCTATTATTAAATATAAAATACACAAAAAATAAAGTAGAATAAAAAAATTTATAGAAAATGGCCCCTTTGTGAGTCAAATTGAAAGTACACTTTTTGGCTCATAATGACTTAAATAAGCAAAGGCTCTCTATTTGCTTACAATCATGGATGTTTATCTTTATCTAAAATTGAAAGTAAAACTTTGTTCCCTACTTCATTTTGGATTAAAAAACAAAAAATATATAAGGATTAAAAAGGAAAATTTTGGTTATGACAACTGTAAGTTATTCCAACTACTTACTTTACTGCACCTATAAAGAAAAATAAGTATACATGAGAGAAGTGTTCAATAGAGGGCAACCTTAAGTGATCGAAGAGCGCTAGCTAGCTAGCTTCTTTCCGTTGGGTGTAAAATAGTGTGTTTCTTACCTTGGACCAGTGGTTTATACGAGTAAGAGTTTATCCTAACTTTCTTCTTTTTACTCCATAAACAAAGGAGCCACGTTATTCAATGAGGTCGAACAGGGATGTGGGAATTGCAACTATACAATAGCTATAAAGGTGGCCAGCTATAACCTAAAACCTAATATTGGCCTGACAACAGCAATGAAAGCACTCTTCTATAGATAAGAGACTAAAAACTGAGCTAATTTCCACTTCCTCTATGATGAAAGTGCAACTGATATTACTATCGTAGTAATTAAGAAAGTCTTTAAACTAACTGGATTTGATTCAAGTGACCCGACCCATAAACTTTCTCCTCATGGAATAGTTATCTAAATAATTTCATCTAAGTGCGCTTTCCATGAAAGCCATCCAGTGTACCAAGTCCTTGAAATTTGCTAATCTTAGTAGGCTTATTATAATATCCCGCCTCTTAAAATTGTTAAGAGACTAAACTGTTAGATTGAGTCACATGAGTTATTTCATTTAAGAATTTACGAGGTGCATTTCATTCATATGCATAATATTCGTATACACATATGAATCATGATTTTGAAAACATTACAAGATAGTACATGCACTCAATTTAAATATTCCGTGGTATGGAACAAAAATGAATGTGATATGAATGTGCATTCCCAATGTTTTAAATTTTGATTTTCCAATAACATGAATTGATGGATTCTAATTAGTGAATTGAGAATTTATTGTTACAATTGAGTAATTAATTAGGTGATATGTGCATCTAGTCTAAGAAAAATGTTAAAGAGTAAGACAAATTGATACATGGGAATTTAGATTGTTAGGCCTATGAAATGGTGATATGTGGCATTGGAAATAAGTGACAAATGGCTCAGTTAAATGGATGATAAGTGGCTTCAGTATAATTGTGACAAGTGGACCTTTAACATTGTGACAAATGGCACCTTATACTTGTGACACATAAAGCAACAAAATAGTGACATGTGTAGCTTTACAAATGATGACATATGTAGCTTTATAATTGGTGACATGTGTAGCCTTACAATTGGTGACATGTGTAGCTTTATAAGTAGTGAAATATGGAGGCTTAAATGAGTTATATGTGGAACCTAAAGTAATTGACGCATGGACCAATATAATAGTAACATATGGACCAATAGAAGGATAACATATGTACCAATAGAATGGTGACACATGGACCAATGGAATCGTGACACATGGAATAGTTTGTCCTTCTTTGAATTTTCTAGAGAAAATGAATGAAAAATGCAATAGATGTGAGAGTGAAGGTCGTTCATAAGGTTATCAAAGGGAGAAAAACGAAAATAAGAAGAGAAAGAGAGAAAAAGGGGGAGAGAAGAGGAGAAGGAAAAAGGTTGCCGAGTTAAGTTGAAATTCTGGTTTTAATATCATCTTTCTATTTCGATCTATTTTTCATATCCTTAGAGCACGAATTTGAAGAAACTCAAAGAATGAAAGTTATAGATATAGGTCTCATATTGATCTCTATGAAATTTTCTTAATTAAATAGTGACTAGATCTTGAGTTATGTTCGTTTCCCTAATATTGTCTGTGATAGACCCCTGTACAGGAACCATGTATTATTTCCTTATTTTTAAGGACCTTAGAGTCCGAATTAGTGAAAGTATGAAACATGAAAAATGATTATTGATGTCTTATTAGTGCTTATGTGAAACGTATTAGTTATAACATGTCTTGATAATGATTTATTATGGTTTGATCATTGGTTGCCAGTATATTTCTTACTAGAAACAGGACAGAATTTAGATGAAGATTATATTTTAAAAGGAGATTATGCTTGTGTAATTTTTCAATATAAGAAGACTAATCGAAGTCTAATTTCAAGGGGCATAAGAATAATGGAATTTGGATCTTTGTAGAGAGAGTTATGATTAAAAGAAGACATCTTGTTCATAAAGAAACATTAGGAAGAAGAGGATGTAAACATTGCACATAAGGTTAGGTTAGCTTGATGTTTGAGGAGACATTGAGCTGAACCAGTAAGTGATTTATTAACCTATTGAAATATGTTAGAATAACATTTATGATGATTGATAAAGATGAATTTGGTTGTAGTATTGGTGTTGAATGTGTGCTGGGAATTTAATAAATAGATTTGTTACGTTCTGTTTTGATTTTGATGCTTGAAAGACCATAATTTGTGAACTAGCAAATGAATTATTTCAATTGGAATTGGAATTAAAGATGAATTGATGAGTAATTGAAGTATCTTTAAGGTGAAATTAAGGTATAACTGATGAATTATCATGAAGGTGTCAAAATTTGGAAGAAAATTTGAAGGAAAATAATGGGGAACTTTCGGTTCACCCATCCCACGATTGTGGGAACTATATTGGTCCCTTCCCATGATCTTGGAAATGCTTGGCAGTGAGAAAGAATTGTGCTTTGTGTTCTGGTTGAACCATATAAAGATAAGGCACTGTACATAGGTGTATTTGGACTTGATTGAGGGTTAAAATGAACTTAGTTTGATGTTGAATCAATTGGCTAAGTGTTTAATGAGTTTAGGTTATTAAATGATATTACAAATTAAAGAATGGATTGTTTGATATCAATGTACCTAAAGCTAGAATTTTTAAGATATTAAAGAAGTAAAGGTGTTCTTATGAATACAAATGTGATTCAAAGGACATGAACAATGTGAATTAGTATAAATGAATGAGAATGGGTGAAATTGTGTGAATATAAAGCATTAATAAAGGATTGATGAATGTATGATTGATGAATTGAGGTTAACCAAACTTACTTAAGGTATAACCTAATTGCAAAACAAGTTATAGATAAGCTATAATGAATGAATGATCAAGATTTATAATTAAAGACATATACCTGGGAAAGTCAATTGAGCATGCATTGAACATGATACATATACATGTGCATGGTTGAACAATTATATGATTGATCAATTTAGTAATATGTGGATTATGTGTGTATTATATGATATAGAAGCACAATTTGACTAACAACATCTAGACATTACCGGATCATTAAGACAATAGCTCATTTGGAGTATACTGTGAGTTAACCTAAATGTGTCAACTCAATTATATTTGTTTTTCTTTTTGAATTATATGTGTAGTAAGTTGACTTAGATGTATCTCCCTATGATTGAATTGCTCTTGTTTAATTTTTACATAATGAACTGTTACTAGTTTGATTGTGATAATTCCAGACATCAGTTGTCTGAGGAGATCATTATTCAAGACTGTATTAGAAGTGCTCATTGTATGTGAATTTGGCTGAATAGGTGATGCTTATCATTATTGTTGAATGATGGGTCAAGTTTTGATGATAAATGTGAATGTGAATGTGAATGGAATAAGTGATACTCAACTGAGTTAAATGATCCAACGATTGTGATAAATGACTGTGCACACCGAATGAAAGTGATTGATAGCACATTACGTGAGATGATGCATTTCATAACATTGATGTGCATGATCAGATAAATGAGTTGTGATCGGTGTGACCAGCTTGAATTAAGCCCGATATCCATAATGGATATGGGTTAGTACCTAAGATAAGCCTAATATCCACAAGGGATATGGGACAGTGCCTGAAATAAGCCCAGTATCCACAAGAGACATGGGTCAGTACTTGAAATAAGCTCAGTATCCACAAAGGATATGGGTCAATTAATATGCACTCGGTCACAACATAATAAAAACAAAAATGAAGTTTCAGGTGCATTGCATCCATATCTTTACATATACCATGGGAATATTTGTAAAGCATGACTAAATTGCATGGATACAATGATATGCTATGTTTGGATATATGTGGATGATATGGATGAGATGAAATGAATGATTAGATTATCTTGAAATGATTATATGAAATGGTTGTGTTCATAACATGTTTGTGTTCATAACGGACTTGTTGGAAATGCTTGTGCTCATAACGAACTTGTTGGAAATGCTTGCGTTCATAACAGACTTGTTGGAATATGATGTATTTTGTGATCAGGTACTAAATTCTGAATGAGATTTGATTTTAAGTGCTATGAAATACTAGTTGAACTGTATTATATAATTGCGATATTTATTTCTATTTTGAGTGAGCACATCGATGATAGTTCACTCACTGAGTTCGCAAACTCATCAAAATTGCAACATTGCTTTTCAGGTTCAGGAGAAATCTAGCTAGTCTAGTTGAAGTAACTTTTGCATTTAGATATGGGTTAGTGTCAGGATCAGTTGTACCTGTAAATGTCTTAGTTATGCTGTATCAAGGATTGTATCTCTCAACTGTTGTATAATGGAAATATGAATTTTGGAAATGTAACGACATTTGAGACTGTATATGTTTGTGAATAAAAATGGAACAATGTGATTATTGAAATGTTTTATGTCATGTGCGATGAATTAAAAAGTTAAAAAATGAATTGATTTAACCATCTTAACGTGCAATTTTTATAGAGTACGTTCCCAACTATCCTTCGGTATGTCGGGTATATGCTCTATGGGAATGGTATGTTACACCTATGCTAAAGCCAAAATAGGCTAGCATCTAACTTTACTCAAAAGGCAAGCCTCCCTTTGAGGGCTAAGAATTTGTCCATAGTGATAACTGGTATTATTGACATTCCTTCTCATCTTCTCTTAGCCCTTATACAATATAAGGTCTTTTAAAAGCCCCTTGGCAAAGAAAAAGCAATGACGAATGCTTCTGAACCAAATTAAAAAAGCTTCTACCATAAATTATATTTAATGCAGAAAAAGCAACCTTCACACTTTAGATAACTTAATAAATTACAATCAACACAAAAGTGCATTTGGTCCTATGTTATATATCTCTAAAATTATAGTTCCCAACAAACAAGAAGAATTCTAAAACACTAAGATTTTGACTACTATGGAGCTTAATTCTTTAATAAAATGTAATGTTCAACCAAGTTCCTGAGGCTTACCCGAAAACCTATTTCTATCCCCCGCGAACTAGTTAGAGTCTTAAGGCAAGTTAACCTATTTCTGACTACATTGGGGATTTCTTATCTATCTCAATACCCCCTTTATTATTTATTACATCGTTAATGATCTTAGGTAAGAAAGAGGATCTTAGAATCATTTAGTTAACAGTGCTTTTACTCTATTGCAGAAAAAATGGAGTACCGTGAGCTATTTTTATTGGCTAGGTTAAAGTAACAATTTTCATGGTCCATTTACCTTATGTAAACCCTTTCTTGGGGTGTCTTTTAAGCCATAGTTAAAGTGTGTGATATTATTTACTTGGATGGGAGTTAAGAAAAAAAAGTGCTCCACTGTTAGTGATCTCACCTCTGATATTAATGATCCTACCTTTGAGCTCTCACTTGTAACAGATGCCTTGTCTAACTGATGTCCTGGTTCTCAACTTTTCTCTAATCTTGTCCTTTACTTTCCATCAGCTTATTCCATTAGAATGGAAGGTGGAGTTCCCAGAAAAGGAGTTAGATGATAAGATATAGGACAAAGCAAAAAGCTAGTTTACTTAACTATCGACCCAGCCTACCCATTTCCATCCCTTATGCAAGTAGTTTTCTAGCAGTATTAACAATCTAATTACTAATACCTTGGATTGGATACCAAGCTCCTATGCTCCGGGAGTTTGACTCCTAATAGTTCACTATAGTTAATTAGATTGATTAGGTAAGATTCGACAGAAGTGAAGTAAGTGGGGGTAGCCCTAGTAAAGTGGCCTCATAATACTTCTGTTAAATTTAGCCAAGGAAGGCATAACGTTGTCACACAGTTCATTAGTAAATCATCCATATCACAAGTGGCTAAGTAAATAGTTAGTTCAATCAAGACCATCTTCCTACAACCTAAGGGCCACCTGGTGAATGATCTCAATCAAGTATTAAGAAGTGCTCGTGTATTCTGCTTTACCTCGGGAAAATGAACTTGCTAATTTTCAATACTTGAACTTAGCCCTTGGAAATGTAAAAGCGAACAAAGGGATAATTGGCTTGTAAGCTCAAATTAGAAAATCATCAATGAGATGAAAATAAATTTTGTTCTTTTTTCTCATTTTAAGGTAGGTGGAATATGCTTGTTGGGCCCCAATTCATGACACTAAAAAATAGTTTGATTTTATGCCTAAAATTTACATACATCTATCTAAGTAAGTTTTAGGATTCAAATCAGAAGGAGCATATCTATATCTAATAAGGGAGTACTAGGGTTGTCAACCCCTTGGTATGGAATTGAATTAGGTTAGCTCTATGCTAGAAAGATCTAGATGGGCCAACCTCCTAAACCTAATTCCTAAAAGAATGGATTGTATTTGCTGGCCTTTCAAACATCTGCATATTTGTTCTGTTCCCTAATCCTTCAAGAGTAGAGCAAACCAAGTCACATTACTAGGCCTACTCTCGCATTTCTTTTATTAGAAAACTCTAGTTTGTAATCAATGAAATGCTTTGATCTTATCTTTGATCGTAGTAATGTCAGTCTCTACTTTTTATCCTAAGAAAATTGCTTCAAGATGTTCTTCTCTCCCTCACAGTTTGCATTCAATGACTATTTTTTTATGATTCAACCTCCTACTACTCTTAGATTAAGGCTATCATAAACCTCAAGCCTTTAACCTGATTGGAGCCTTTTATGCCTTACTTTTATGTCCTACTTCCTCTCTTAATTCAATATATCCTACGAATCCTTATCTTGGAATTTATCTAAGGTAGAAAATCCCTTATAATTTAGTTTTCTGAGAACAAGTCCTGTTCACTCAACTATAGGCATTGGCATTCCAGTTCTTGCACCTATTTCTAGGCACATAGGTCTTTTTGATCCAATTTAGGCAACCTCTGTCCCTACACAATAGTCTAGTCCATTTTACACGCCCTTTCGATCTATATAAGTTCTAGCTCTATCTACCCTAGTTAGGCGAAATGGCAGTTTCATGTGTTATGAACAAAGAATAAATGGTCTTATTTACTATTGTTATTGTCAATTTGATCTTTTCTTTCCTAGGTGTGGTCAAGACAAAGTCTTCCTCTTAATAAGATTTTACTCCTACTATTCTCAAGATATCTCCAATCTCCAAGGTGAGAAAGGGAATTGAATCGATTGAATCAAAAAATCTATTCACTCATATAGAAGAAAAATTGAAAAAAAGAGCGAATGGTTCATATAGTAGTGGAAAAGTCAGTCACCTTTTTTGAAGTCATGGTTTTTAAGATTAAATTGTAGCCAAAGTGTTTATAGGGAAGATCAATTGTTCACATATCAGCTGCTACTTTGAAGCCTCATTCGCACCGCATATCTAATTCTTACATTGAAGTAAGCTCTTTGGTCACGTATTAGTATAGTATAAAAATGTTATTCTTCCCTCTTTAATAAGAAGGAAGTTATTTAAAGAACATAAGTGAAAGAAAGTGAATAAAATCAAACTATTAGAATCCTTTTTCCATTTGCATAAGAAAAAGAAGCTAACTAAGATTAGTTGTGGGACTTTCTTTGGCCAAAGGAAGGGAATGATTATTAGCCTACGCTTTTATTAACCAGTTCAAATCCAATTTGAAAGAAGGAAGTGATCTTTAGTGAGTTTATAATCTCTTTACCCTTCCATGGTAAACAACTATAGGAAGTATCCTTGGGATTGATCAAAGTTAGACTTTCATTGCTTCAATTCAAGAACAATCATATGGGGCAACCTTTAGGACACATGTGAATAATCCAACTACTACCTCTACTTGATCTTCGTATGCTATTCCCTTCCTAACCCAACCATCCTCAATAAGGCTCCATCTCTATATTGGATGCTCTTTAGTGCTACCTTCCCACCTAATATTGAAAAAAAAAGAGAAAATTGGATTCCAGGCTATTCAATACCTACAACTTCATTACAGGGATCACTTAAAACATTGTTATTAAGGTCAATCTTTAACCCTTTCCTTGATACCCTAAATGCCCTTACCCATTTTCCTTTGGCTATGTTGATCTTGTTCATAAGCTTGGACAATTCTCCTTCCTTAAACATTATGTTCATCTTACCACTGCTCTTCCTCGTTAACTCATGGATGGAATATCATACAATATAAATAATCTAACTTGTTACTACTACTTGAACCTCACCTACCTGAGACATAAACAAATTTGTGTAGGAGCATTGATTGGTGAGAAACCTATTCTTGTTAACAACAAACCATTACCATATTGTTTCCTTTAATGGTGCTAATGATAGGGAAAAAAAAGCCTTCCCCAAAATGTAATCCTTTCTAATTGGGAATTGAATAGGATGGAGAGAAGCTAGTTTCCCTTATTCAATTTATGGTTAGAGGCTAAATAAAGCAATGATCAACTATATGATAACACGAGATCTTTCCTCTTCTAATTCAACGCCCAAAAAATGAGACTGATTATTGGGCAAAGGAATGTTTCTCCCTTTTATAACACTATTAACACACAACAAATTATCCTTTAACATATGGAACCTTGTCATTAAGTTTTCTATATACTCCTTGAAGTTATTACTATAAAAAACAATATCATCCAAGTAGACTACTAAGTCTAAGTATGGGTAGAATATTTGGTTCATGAGGGTGAATAATATGGCAAGAGCATTTGTAAGGTTAGAAGGCATGCATAAATAGAATGCTAAGATCTATACCTTTTCATGCATGCATTTTCAAATTATCCACCCTCTCCCTCAACCTCAGGGAAGATAAGGTTGATTAGATTAAAGATTGTCAGTAAGGTATCATAATTCTTTCTTTTTCTATTTACTTTGCTAGTTCTTAAACTCGAGTCTAACACATACAAGTAAGTATGTTCTATGAATAAAAGATACAATTGGTCAAATCAATAGTTGTTTCTCTCAATTACATATGTAACACCCAACTCCCGCAGGATCCGAACCCGATATCGATGGTGATACCCGAGTCCGTGCCCCCCGAGAATGGCATGTCACATCACTTAACAAATAAAACTCGGTATAATTTTTTTAATACTCTTCTCAATCATCATTAATTTGGGTCCACTTTTTCTTTTATTCAAAACATTTTACATTACAGCGATGAATCATAAAGTATAGAAAGTCAATAACTCAAATTG
>JANQBM010005930.1:0-12831 GCA_025594535.1 Erythroxylum domingense | reverse complement strand
TTCCACGCCTGCTTGGCTCCTCTGCTTTGCATCTACGATCTTTGTATTTTTCTTCTTGCTCTGTCGTCTCTGTTCCTGCCGCCGCTCCTGTTTATGCCAAAGGCCAACAAAACCAAAAATTAATTCTGCCCTTAAAACCCTACAGTCTTCTCCTTTATCAACGTTTTTCCTTAAAAAAACGCTGCGTATGCTGCGTTCTGCGTATTGTGTTTAACACAACACAGAACGTTACGTTACGCAGCATAATTAAATTAATTTTTTTTTCCTTTTCAATTTTCAGAAAATTTGTTTTTTTTTTCTCAAAAATATATCAATAAATCCAACCTAACAGTCAACACAAATTAAACACAAATTGACCATTTTATCTTAAAAATATGATTGAAATCACATGTAAATACATAAGAAAATATAAGAAAATTCAATCCTATCATTTTACAAGAACAAAAGTTATGTTAATTTTATTTCTAATATGCCATCTAGAATTTTTGTTCATTACTATAACTAAAAAGGTAGCCATTAAACTTCAAATATGTAGTTTTTAACATTTAAACACATTCTCTAGTGTTTTTAGAGTAGTTCTTTAGATATACATTTCCTTCAGCTTCCGATATATAAAGTGTAATATCTAAATCCCTTATAACCACCTAAGGATCCTGGATTATAACTTCTGCTCCCTCCACAATAGTCTTCTTTAAAAAGCAAAGTTGAAACTATACATGTAGGTAAATTCCAGCTTTATAACTTTCCTTTGGGAATTGTATAAAGATAACCAAATGTTGGTCATTTGATTGGAGCACTTTCCTACTTTATCCTTTCTTGTATCAAAAGAAACAACAATTTGGCCATATTGAATTTATTTATGATTAGAAACGAAAGAACATGAATTACGAACAAACTTTAGCTTGAAAATTCTTTCAAAGGAGAGAATTATTAATCTAAAAATGTGATTATTAATGACAATTATGACTTGGATGAATTAAGGAGTAATAGTGAAACATTTAAAAAGGAGGTTGATGCTCTCAAGGTCTTATTGTTCAAGCTTACTCAGAGAACTGAAAAACTAGAGAACATGTTAGAAGCTTAAAAGAATTCCAATAATATGCATAGGATATGATATAATAATTGATGTGAAGCAAATTTTAAAACCATGTTTATAAAAGAAAATTTTTGTATAGTGAAGAACCATTGCATAATAGGAAATATGAGTATGAAATATAAACATTTAAGTATATGCATACACATGTCACGTCCACTAGGACTAATTTAAAAATCAAGCATTATGCCCTCATTTATGGCTTACAATATGGATATAGGGTTCAATACTCTCAAAGCAAACTTCTACAAATTCATTTATACCCTTTTAGTCCTCAAAGAACCATACGTAATGCTTTCATTTATAGTAGGAATCATTAATGTAATCATAATATGAAATTTCACTTCTTGAGGAAAACATTCAACACTTTTAATGTCCAAAGGAAGATTCCTCAATTTACATAAACATATAGGACATTTGTAATACATGTATGTATTGTTGTCACTCATATAACATGGTATGTCATTTTTTTGGTAAGGATGGACATGTTGATTTATTTTGTTTTATTAAACAAAGGATGGTACTCAAAAAACTAGATTGAGAAGAAGAAGGAAACTAACAGCTGAGGACCCAAGTTCATTGACATAACTAAAGCTCATTGGTTGGCTTATTCTATAGAGATGGTAGTATTATTTTTGAAGATTTTATGTTTTTCTATTTTAATGAATCTAGTCTTCTTACCTTCTAGAAAGTCTTGAAAATGTTGATGTAGGATATGGAGAAATTAGTCTTAAAGTATAAGAATGATCATCAAAGACACCTCAAAAGAGTCAATTGTTTAAACAAGGAAATGAGAAGGATTAAATTCTTTCAATTTATTGAAAGTCCAAGAAGAATCTTCATTCAAATCATTCACAAGTAATTTTCAACAAAATATAACTATTAGATCATGTTTTAGAAATATACGACATCTTGTATTCTTATGTCAATTTCAATCTAAATACTTAGTGATGATGTTTTGGTTTACAATATGAATTATAACTTGAACACTTCTTTGGTATATTATGGAATTTATACATTTAATGCAAATAACGATATTGAGTTAAAATTTGTTGACATAATGGACTAATTGGGATATAGTTTCACTAAGCCAATGAATGATATTATTAGGAGAGAATTAGACATTATTATGTGTTATTAAAGTCTCATTTTATGTTTATAATAGGTTTTTATTGACATTAGCATGATTTATTAAGTGTTTTGATGTCTTAATTTGATTTTAAAAGTTGTTTTGCTAAATTATTTGGTCAATTGGTCAACGATATCTTAGTATGGCTGACTAGTGTTCTCAAAGTACACCCACCACTACTTTCTAGTGAGTTTTCTAGGTTTTTGGTTGCTAATTTGGGCATCCACTTAAACACATTTTTTGACCAATGTCCTCTTATAGTGGAACAATGTCACTTTCACCTAAGAAAAATTTCCTTTACATTAAGTTTATTCTAACTTTGGCTATATAAACTAACTAACCATCTATATTAGTCGATCAATATACTTCAGTGATAAACCAATATAACTTTTCCCTTACAAAACTTTTATTATAATGGGATTATTCTGTAATTGGCTGATAGGTTGGTCAATCAGACAATATAGCTTTTCTTTTTGCACTTAACAATTTTAGCTCCTTTTTAATCTAAGCGGGTTTCCTAACAAAGACATATACTTCGTAAGCCATTTTCCAAGCATAAAAGTTATGTTAATTTTATTTCTAATATGCCATCTAGAATTTTGTTCATTACTATAACTAAAAAGGCAGCCTTTAAACTTCAAATATGGTGTTTCTAACATTTTAACACATTCTTTAGTGTTTTTATAATAGTTCTTTAGACATACATTACCTTCAGCTTCTGATATATAGAGTATACTATCAAAATCCCTTATAACCACCCAAAGATCCTGGATTATAACTTCTGGTCCCTCCACAGTAGTCTTCTTTAAAAAGCAAAGTTGAAACTATACACGTAGGTAACTTCCAAGTCTATATTTTTCCTTTAAGAATTGTATAAAGATAACTAAATGTTGGTCGTTTGATTGGAGCACTTTCACTTCATCCTTTCCGGTATAAAAGGCTACAACAATTTGACCATATTAAAGTTGTTTATGATTAGAAACAAAAGAACACCAATTACCAACAAGCTTCAGCTTCAAAATTCTTTCATAGGATAGTTTATTTTCTAAAATACATTTAACTATAGGATTGTCATCCACATCAAATCCCTTAATGGTTATTGTTTCTTTAGGAAATTAAGGCTCGTCATATTCTATGATATAATTTACATTATAAGGCATGTTTGAATAAAGATTCCTTGGATCTTTTACTTATACCTGACTTCCTCCTACTATCCACCTTGAGTCACCATTGTTTATCTTAATTGCCACCTCAAGTTAGAACTTAAGCGTAACTTCTCTAAATTATTAAGAGGAGATAATTTTTCGACCATCTTCTTATCCTTTGTCACCTCTTTATCCTTTATCCCATTGGTACTATCCTTTATAACCAAAACATCTTCATGTATTGTCCATCGAGTTACCAGTTTCCTTCAGAATCATTTGCTCACTATTCGAATTTTGTAAGAAGTAATTATATAGACAGTCTTCTCTACCACTTCCCTCTAATGATCCAATCCTATCAAGTCTACATAATCCCCTCTCGTAAAATGTCTACGCGTTTTACTCACCTTCTATCATAAGAACTTGGAGTTAGTCTTACTATAAGAAACTTTGAAAAAGTCTTTATATAGCACATTATCTTCCCTAAACCTTGAAATGGGAACTGAGTCTAGAATCTCATTACTTAATTTCGCATTTACATATAATCTCTCATACTCAATCCTCCTTCTTAGTGTTTTTGTTATGTCTATACAAATATGTTTATCTATAAAACTATCCAGTGCACTAAGGCCTCTCCTAGACTAGCACTTTAGTGGAACGCCATGAAAGTTTATCCAAATTTGTACGTTCTTATGCTTGATGTTCTCTAAACATATGTCTGGCCTCCATGGCTACAAGAATAATGGATAGCTTTAATTATGCCATCATCCAACAACCAGAATTTCCTTAGCGCCCGAATAAGAACTTATAGAAAATCAGGTTGTCTTCTAAAAGGAAAAACTCATTTAATACCTTGTCTTTAAACTGCTTCAATGCCCATTCTCTCACAGTTCGGAATGGAAGTCTTCTACCCAAGAAAAAATCTACTAGAAGAGATAACATTGTCTTTGCAGCTTCTTTTAAAAAATTAATTTCTTAAGCTATTGTAACTTGATCATCGTTAAAAAAAGGGGGCATAATGATCAAGTGGTCCCTTAGAGTCTTCACTAATAACTTGCCTCCAGTTCAAGCTTGGTTTCATGAATGGGGTTTTTGCAGTATCTAAGTTTAAGAAACTAGGCTCTAGGATAGGGTTGCTCTTGGACCAAGAATTATAGGGAAAGAGGAGATAGTAAAGATGGAAAGGACAAATTATCAAGTTTTGGGTTCAACAAGCTTATCTCCATTAATAAAAGAGGTAAAAAAGTATGAGTTGGGAGAAAAGTTTTAAAAGTTGTTATTTAAAATGGTAAAGGAACAAAACACGAGAAGTGGTAAAAAGGAAAAAACACACCACTCAATTTTTGCATTTTATTGTCCAAACAGCTTGGAGAATGACGAAAAAGCAAAAGAAAGGGGGAGCCAGGCTAATGCCATTCTATTTTCAAAAATAAGCTAGAAATCATTTTTATATAGGTACATCATTTCTATTATCCTTATATTTTAGCATTTGTCAAATATATCTCACTTTATTTTGTAGCACTACACATCACAACTAATAAAAGTTATATATTTATGTATCCTAATGTGATACCGTTATTGAAAGATTTTACTAGTGCTTATATGGACTTAACCACAGTCTTTACAATAATCTTTAGAGCCACCCTACAAAATTTAGCAACATTTGCACTTTTCTTATAATTTTTTTGGTTGTTCACATTTTCAGGCTTTAAAAAAGCTTAGAGAATATTTTATCCAAATCTTGTTTAATATTTTAGCTCCTAATCAGAATTTTGAAAATTTTCACGTATTGAATTTTTAAGAAGCATAACAATTCAACATAGTTTAGTTTAGTCATAAATGAGGATACACGAGTATAAATTTTTCATAGGTTTTGATATTTAATGTTACAAAATGATAATAAGATATATTTTAAATTTCACTTATAATTTAGGATATTCTAAATAATATACCATCTTAAAACCTTTTAAAAATCTACGAGGCCTGAGCTGAAATAAAAATAATAAATAACATGCATTATTCTTTAAAATAAATAAAAATTTAATAAAATTTAAAACACTATTATAGAATCCCAAGTTACCTATCCCTTAGGTCCCTACCAATAGCTCTGAACCCCTAAATAATCCCAAGTTACCTGTCAAGAGAACCTAGAGTCATGTACTGAATGATACAATAGATGCTTCAACTCTATAATACATTCCTGTGAGTTCTAAGGATGGACAAACAAAAGTTTCTCCTTCTTTGAGAGTGCTTTAAAAGGGAGTAACAAATTGGAACTCTTGTTTGATAGTTTTTTTCTTGTAGAAAAGGCTTGCATACCCTCGTCTAAAGGCTTAGACTAGTTAAGATTGGACTAATTATGGATTACTAGAAGTGCTTGTTTGAGATGACATCCTTTTAATTTTCAAATTCAACTCTTAAGTGGAAATATAAAGAGTACTTAACAATGGCCCTTGGCACTTCAATAACAAATAGATATTTCTCCAGAAATGGCAACAATAAATAGGTATTCAAATATAAAGTATAGAAGAATTCCTTATCATAACAACTTTCACATCTCTCTTGTGTATAAGACCACTAAGAGATTAATTCATATAAAACATTATAATGGAAGGCCTATAGGAATGGATAAAGTGACATCAACTCTAAAAATAATATTATTAAGGATATGATTGAAGTCTCATTATTAGAGGACCCAGATACTTAAGCAAGGTCAAGAATGGAGAGATACTAGTAAGAAATTAATGATAGGTGACTACCATAAATGAATAGGTACCATAGAGAAAGGTATTCGAAACTTTACAAGTGAATGTATTGGAGAATGTCTCACTAATGGAAAAATCAGAACAATTTACTCTACACATTGAAATAGAGACTCCCTCTGACAATAAGAGGAAAGAACCAATAATAAATGCTAAAGCAATCCCTAGAATGCATAAAGAGGCTGACTCCTAACTACTCTGACATTAATCAACACCAGACCTAGAAAGGAAAGGAGAAGTCTCACTTAATGAAAAAAAACTCTCATTTTCTTAAAGTTGTAAGATATTACGCCCTCAAGGTTGATCATCACTTAATGAGCATATCCTTGATGTCATAGTTGATCATCACCCACTCGACAAGGATTTCGATCTAGTAAGTAAGCAAAAATCAAGAGCAAAAAAACTAAATATTTTTACCTTGAACTTTTTAGAGAGAAAACTCTAGTTTTTTTCTAAAAAATTCATGGTTTTGCATAGTTACAAATTCATAAGTTCTCTTTCCAACCTTATAGCTGGTTCTTCCTCCTTCCTAGTATTCACTGATCTTCTCTAGTACACCAACATCAAGTCCTATTCCGCTTGCTTCAACTATTACCCTCCCTTCCTTTTGCTATAATAAATCAGTCACTAAACAAATTCTAATCCTTTTTCACACCTCCAAACCCCTTCTTGTACTGTTCCCCTTTCCCCACCTTTGCTTCTTTTTTATTGTCAATTACTGGATCTCTCATCTTCATCTCCATCTCTTTCCGTACTAATTTTAATCTTGCACTAACATTTTACTGGTTAATACCCATTGCAAAATGTTGAGCTTAGAACAAAAAAGCATGATTGAATTCCCTCCTCTTGTCAAGATGACAGAAAAGGTAGACAATGCAGTAGTTGTAACTCCATCATTAGACACTATTTATGAACCACAGCCGCTTTTAATAGCAGCCTCTAGACAATCTCAGGAAAATCCTCTAGGTACTGGCCAACTTAGAAGGACTTAGAATTTGGTACTGAATGGCTTTAAACCCTCACTCCAACCCCATTTTCTCCCTCCAAATGTAAGAAATAGGAATGCTATAGTAGAACTTGATAAAGAAATATTTAGGGAAGGTAAGACAAAAATGGTAGACTTCCTTGTAAGGCTTCTTCATAAACCAAAAGCTTTCCTTCTAAGCTTTAGATATCTAGGCAATAAAGTAGTGTAAAAATTGTGGCTTATAAGAGGTACTATTGAATGAAAATATTGTTTTACTCTTTGGCCTTAAAAAACAAGGTCTTAGACTGTAGACCTTAGTTTTCAACTTCTAACTTTTCATTTTGCAAATCAAAAAACCAAACTTGAAGCTTGAGTATTAACGAATAAGATGATCCTTATATAAGCCAATATTCATAATATTCTACTGAAATATTGGATTACTAAAGGTTTGAGTCATCTAGGGAGCTATCTTAGAAAACCTTTATATATTGATGAATTAACAACAACTATAAAGAGGATCAACTATGTAAGAATCTATGACCTAGTGAAATCTACTAATAAATTACTAGATCTAATTCCTATAGTATGAATGAAAGAGGTTGAAGGCATGTTTGAAAATAAGTATTGTTCACTTATAACTAGACTCTTGGAGTGTTCAAGCCTAAGTAAGAATGGAGGCCAACAGGTAGGATAATTGAGAAAGTGAAAGGGAGAGTAGATGACTTAGCTTTAATGTCCCTGAGAATTTGAATGAAAATCCCCAAGTAGGTGTAAATGCAGGTTGTGGGATAATTTATGTTGTTTGTAACATATAACCTACACAAAAGGTAATATTGGGGATGAAGACTTACAGGAGAGCAATATAAATCACATTGAAACTATTCCATTATAGAAGGGAAACAGCGGTGAGGGAGACTCTTAAATGATATGGAATACTAGGAAGCAAGGGTTAGAAGAAGGAGTAGAAATTTAGAGAGTTAACAAAAGAAGATCTAAGAAGAGAAAAACAAACCCTCTTCTCCTTCGCCTTAATATTTATTTCATGTTTGAACATAAGGGGACTTAATAACACAATTGATTATGGGTTACATTAGGTGTAGTAAGCCTATTTTACTGGGATTACTAGAAATTAGAATAAGGAATCTCAATTTAAAAAACTACTATTTTTTAGTGATGGATGGAACTTCCTCTCTATTATAAATTACCACTACAATGGTATAATTTTTTTGGCATACAAATTAAGGTAAATTGATAAGTAACTAAGTATGCAAAGATGAGACTGGAAGAAATCCTTATCATAAATCTCTAAGGGCTATTGAAATAAGAGCTTTAAAAGACTTTACTAATATGTTAGGAATTCACAATTCAATAGTGAAATAGAGAGCCAAAGCAAATCATCTACAAGATGGGGATAATAACATTAAATTCTTCCCTAAGGCTATATTGGAAAAGGAAAAATATTAATATAACTATCTCATTAATTACTGAAAATGGTAATCTTCTTAAAAAGAATAATTGCATCAGGCATCCTATAATTACTTATCAAAAACTAATGGAGCCATTTCACCTTCTAGCTCTTATGTGAATAAGGTGACTCAAATAATTGGGATTTGTATTCCTCCTGAATTTGTTGGAGGTCTGATTAAACCTATTAAAGCTGAGGAGGTGAAGAAGGCTCTATTTTCTTTACCCCCTAAACAAAGCTCCAAGTTTGGATGGGTATAATGCTTATTTTTTTCAACAAATATAGGAGATTTCAAACATTATAGTGACTGGTACTATATTGGAGTTCTTTAAGAATAGTTCAATGTTAAGGTAAGTTAATAAGACATACGTAACCCTTCTCCATAAGGTAAGTTCCCCAAATACCATAAGGGGCATTGATCTATATCCTATTGTAATGTCATTTACAAGGTAATAGATAAAATCCTAACTAGTATATTGAAGTGATTAATTGCGTATATAACGAATGGCTTATATAGTGCTTTCATTAAAGATAGATCTATTACAAGTAGCATCTTATTGGTTCAAGAATTCATCAAGGGATACAACAAAAAGAAAACCAATAATGTACGAACAAAGTTGATTTTCATAAGGCATTTGATACATTGGATTGGAATTTCCTATTGAAAACTTTAAATGCATTTTGACTTTCAAATACATTCATTAGATAGAAAGACCAATGTATTACTTGCATTTCCTATGTCATACTTATCAATAAGGAACCTACCAGAATAATAAAGAGCTAGAGGATTAAGGTAGGGGATGCTATATCCCCCTACTTATTCACCCTAGATATGGAATTGTTATTATTAAATGAATATCTATGGAATGGAAAATTCAAGTACCGTTTTAAGGATAAAGAAAAGGAATTGTAACCTTGTATTTTGCAAATGACTTGCTATTATTTTTTAGGGTTGATAAAGACTCAATAGCTATACTGATGGAGGCTTTAGATTCTTTTAAAGAGATGTCTAAGTTATTTGTAAATAAGGATAAAACCTACTTTTAATTTCAAAAATAGTGGAGCCTTATGCAGATATGCTAGTAGACCAAACTTGGTTAAGATGGACAAAGCCTCCATTCACCTATTTAGGTATTCCTAGCACTACTAAAATATCAACTCACTCACATTCTAAGCATCTATTTGAAATGATTCAAAATAAGCTCTTTAGTTGGAAAAGTGGAACCTTATTACTAGTAGAGAAGCTCTAATGAGGTAATTTTGACCTAAGTAACTTATACAAATGCTAGACAGCTCACCTATGGTTCCCTAAAAGCTTGATTAAGGAGATTAGCATAATTATTAGTAGATTTTCTTATATGGTGCATGGTAGAAATAAATCCATAATCATGGTTAAGCGATCTAAATTTTGTAAGCCAAAAAAGGAAGATGGACTTGGGCTAATTCCTATTCGAATAGCTAATTAGGTTGAAATTCTAAAAAGAGTTTAGAGGCTACTTATCAACCATAAATCATTAAAGGTCATATAGGTATACTTTTATTGCTTTAGGCAAAGCAACTTATGGACCTAGAGCCCTGAACCTATTATATCTGAAACTCTAAAACACATAGATGAGATAAAATTAACTCACAATATAAACTTTATGAATAAGGTAAGGAATAGATCCTCTACCTCATTTTGGCATTAAAATTGCTCCCAATTAGGACCATTATCAGAGATAAAAAATCTAACAAAACTAAATCATCAAATTAGAGATCAACTAATATTGATAGAAGCGTTTACCTTGAATAGTGAACAAAATCACAAATGACGGGAAGATGTATTGATCAGACTAGAACTGAACCTACAAGACAAAGTGATTTGGATAGGTCATTCTTCAAGATGTTTCACAAATAAGGCATACAGAAGAAGAATTATTGGAAACTCACCTAAAGCACCTTGGTAAAGTGTGATTTGGTTTGAATATGTTAATCCCCATGATGCTACATGTCTATGGTTATTTGCGAAAGGGAAACTTAACACTACTACCAAACTTAGCAATTTCTTAAATATCCTAGGTGAATGTACTTTTTATGGGTTAGAAATAGAAACTATGACTCATCTCATATTCTAGTGAACTACCTTTAAGAAGATTTAGGACTTTATGATGTGCCAATGTAAGGAAAGGATTCCCTTATAGGATTAGTGTGAAATTTTGTAATGGTGTAGCCACAATCCTTATAGGAATGACATAAAGTTGATGATATTTAAAAACACTCTAGGGACTACAATGAGGGTAATTTGGGTGGAGCAAAATAAGCAATTATTTGAAGAAAAGAAGTAAAATATAGAGATGATTGTAGTGCAGATTATCTAAGGGCTCCAAGAACACTTCCCAGCTCTAAGATTACGTCTCTTTTTCTATAATAAACTACTCAATAACTAGAAATTGGGTTGAATGAGTCAGGTAGAAAAGCCAGAGAAATATAGAAAGGTAGATTCTGAAAAGGGCTAAAGGGAGGAGTTAATACACACTTGTCAATCAATAGGGAAGTCTCCAAAATTTTGTTAATAATTTTGTAATTGGATGTGGTTATTCCATGATGTCATGTACTTATGTAATACAAATTATAAATTAAATCATTTGATTTTTCAAAAAAATATAGAATGAGGTTTCATTGTTAGAATGTTGAGGCACTTAATATCACCTCTAAAAAGCTTTTTTATTAAACAATTTTTGATGGGAAACAAATCTTAGCATACATGGATTAGGGAAATCTTAAATAAAAGATGGAATTTCCTTTCTAACCATAGAGCCTACCACTATGGAAGGATAGTTGTAGTATATAATCCATACAAAAGATGTTGACTACTATAATCAAAAATCAGTTGCTTTATTTATAATTGCTAATGTTGCACTCCATAACAACCTTTAGTATTTCATTTATTTATACATCAAATCTCTCCTTTCAAAGAGATTATCTATTGAAAATATTGCAAGAAATCTACTTCATTATTCAATATCCTTAGCTGGTGATAGGAAAGTAAAATTGCATTCTTAATCCCTAAGAAACTAAAGGAAATGCTTGTCTAAGAAACTAATTAGACAAACTAGTAAGATGTGCCTCAAACATGAAGCTAACTAACCTAAAATTTAAAGGAAGCTTGTTTACTTAGAATATCAAATAAAAATTCATAAGAAAGAAGTTAGGTGAGGAAATGGTAATCACAAAATGGTTTTTCCAAAGAGTAAGGTTGAGTTTTTCAATCCTTATTTCTTAGATCATTCACTTATTCATATTCAAGACATAGGCTTAGTGCCTCACAACACTCTCCCTTTAGGTTTAACAACTAGCTGGCCTTAGATAAAGGGTTCAAAAGGGTTACAATGAAAGGTTTAAATGTATATGTATAAAGATCCCCTCTATTTACGTACATTACTAAGCTTAAATGCATAAAGCAGGAGCTCAAGATCTTAAATAAGTCCTAATGTGACTATAACAATACCACATTGAAGGATTTAATGACTAAGCTTTAAAGAGCTTAATAACATTTATATTTGGATGTCATTAAACATGATCTCCATGTATAAGAAAATGAGGTATTAAATGCTCATTTAAGGGCAGTTGAGTCACACTTCTCTCCTGTCAAAGATAAATTAAAGGTTCAATAGATATTAGAGGGGGATAGAACCACCACTTTCTTTCTTAAATCAATTTTGGCAAGGAAGAAGACAAATAAAGTCAAATCTTTATAGCTCGAGGATGGTACTATTATAATTACACAAAATAAATTCGAAAAGACAGTCTATGATTACTTTAGTAAAATCTTGTTCATTAGGAAGAATTATAATTCTTTTAGGTACTTGCTCAACTCATTTATCCTTGATAAAATCTCTAATGAATGTCAAGATTTTTCGAGTTATCCTTTTATTTTCAAGATATTAAGAGAGTTGTCCTTATCTTAAACCTAATAAAGTACTATGACTATGTGACACCCCATTATCCTAGGGTACGCACCAGAACGCCCATAGGTCATTCCGATACATATCCTAAGATAAGGGAGTGCTATGTGCGATCACTATTGAACTCCACATGGCATCATATACACGTAAATAAATTAAAAACTGAAACTGTAAATCACAAGATTTTTAAAACCAAAATTTTCTTCTCATTACTCCAAAAATAACAGTTTATACATCAGTGTTCAGTCTGTGCAAATAGAAATCCTAATACAGATACTATGCCAAAAGAAGTGCAACAACTCCTAACTAGGTCATCCAAAATGCTGAAG
>JANQBM010005861.1:0-12838 GCA_025594535.1 Erythroxylum domingense | reverse complement strand
GTATACTTTTGGTGGAGAAAATAGCCCGTTGGCATTCGGTTGGTAGATAAAACAACCTGTTGGCACCCATTCAGTAGTAAAAGCAGTTTATTGGCAAGGTTGTTGGGCTCCTTTAGTGAGAAAATAGCCCTTTGGCATACCCTTTGAATTAAAAAACAGCCCGTTAGTAGACATTAGGTACAGAAAAAAGCCCATCAGCACACATTCAGTGAAGCAAATGGCCCATTAGGATGCATTCGATGGGAAAAATAACCTATTGGTGACATCCCTGGGTACGTTTAGTGAGAAAACATCCCATTGGCATACTTTTGGTAGAGAAAACAATGCACTGGCAAGGTCGTTGTGCACCTTCAGTGAGAAATAGCACATTGCCATGCTTTCGGTGGAAAAAATAGCCCATTAGCACACATTCGGTGGAAAAAAGCCTATTGGCACATATTCAGTGGAGAAAATAGCTCATTGGGACAAATTTGGTGGGAAAATAGCCCTTTGGTAAGATGGTTAGGCACCCTTGATGAGAAAATAGTCCATTAGCACACTTTCAGTGGGAAAAATAGCTCGTTGGCACATGTCGGGTGGAGAAAACAGCTCGTTGGCACACATTTGGTGGGAAAAACAACCTACTTGCAAGGTTAGTGAGCACATTCAGTGAGAAAACAACTTAGTGGCACAGTTTCGACAAAAAACATCTCGTTGGTACACGTTTGATGGAGAAAATAGCCCGTTGGGGCACATTTGGTGAGAAAACAACCCATTGGTAAGGTCACCGGGCACCTTTAGTTAGGAAACATCCCATTAGCACACTTTTAGTGGGAAAAATAACTCGTTGGCACACATTTGGTGGAGAAAACAACCCATTGACACCCTTTCGGAGGAGAAAAAGACCCATTGGGATACATTTTGTAGGAAAAATAACAAGTCCTCACACCTTTGGTGGAGAAAACAACCTATTGCCACACGTTCAGTGTAGAAAACATCCCATTGGAACACAACCGGTGGAAAAAACAGTCTCCTGGCAAGGTCGTTAAGCACCTTTGGTAAGAAAATAGCACATTAACACACATTTGGTGGGAAAAACTATTCGTTGGCACACATTTGGTGAAGAAAACATCCCATTGGCACATGTTTGGTGGGAGAAACAACCCATTAGTAAAGTGGTTAGGCACCTTCGATTAGAAAACAGCCAATTAGCATAATTTCTATGGGAAAACAGCCCCTTGGCAAACATTCGATGAGGAAAATAGCCTATTGTCATATGTTTAGTGGGGAAAACAATCCATTGGGACACCTTTTGGAGTGAAAATTTCCCCATTGGCAAGGTTGCGGGGCATTTGGATACATTCGGTGGGAAAATGGCCTGTTGATACATCTTTGTTAGCATCCAATGGCACACATTTAGTGGGAAAATAGATCATTGTGAAGTTCACTAGGCACCTTCGGTGAGAAACTAGCCCACTGGCAAACTTTGGACAAGAAACATGATCGTGTCATTCGAGCTTTAAATGTATAATCCCTCAAATACTGTAAGCACATAGGTCGTTATTGAAATATAAGAGGTGTCGATCCCATAAGGAGGGGGATTAATCTAATCCTAACAATCTAAGATTGAAAAGATATGAAACTAAAAGAAACAATGGAAAGGGAAGTAAATATGAGAATTGAATTCAACCAATTAAATCAAAAGTTAAACACGAAGGAATTAACAATTGAGCAACAAGCATGCACAATGGAAATCAACCAAAGAATTCACCAACTTATGAGAAAGTGGATTTTACCTAACAATAATGCTAACCTACCTAATTATGTGTTAATGGGGTGTCGGTTCTAGAACCTAGGGTTGATTACTCTCTCTCAAGTTATAATCATTAATCCTAATTTATAAACCTTAATGAATTATAAAATTTGTAACCTTTTAATTAATGAATTATCCAAAACCCTAATTAGATCTAAAGCACACTAATAAACTATTGGAACATCGTACGGGATCTCTCTCAGTACAATTACCAATATGATTTGTCACGTTTTCTATTAAATCACCTAGCTCTCATTAATCTGATTTAATCATTTCTCATTTAATTCACCCTCTTAGTTTATTACTGAATTATTTAAAAATGCAATCAAATCACGATATTCATCCGATAGACACAATCGATTAAACTATCATTAAATCAAAATAAAATACTAAAGAAGAGTTGGAACATCATCAACATTTTACCATCTATCATCATACAATCCATCCCAACTTTATACATGAATAAAATTGAAAGAAAAAGGAAATAGAAACTTAGAATGGACAATCTAGGAAGGCAGAAGCATCAAGAAACCTCCTGATCTGGGAAGCATGTCAAGACCGCTTCTTCTTCCTCTTTCTTCCTCTTCTTCTTCTCTTTCTTTGCCTCTTTCTCTCTTAGGGTTTCTAAAAGTGGCTGTATGAAAAAAAAACTCCCATTAAAAACTCCCATTGTACTCCTCTAAATGTTCTTTGAATAGTCTTTTATGTTTTGGTTAATCCTAGGGTCTTTTTAGGATTCGAAAGGTCCAAAAAGTCCCTCAAAATGTGAAGTTCTTAAGCGACTGCGCATCTGCCTGATGCAGGCCACAATCGTTGCCCATATCTGAGCCTTCTGTCACAATCATGGCTTGATAAGCCACGAACTTCAAAACTCCTCTGTTCTTCGATATGGACCCTAAAACACTAGCAAGCAAATCAAGGTACCTTAGAAATATAATATTTAAGCTCAAAAGCTTGAACTAACCCATAAAACACTCAAAATACAAATAATTAACAAACTAACACAATTCTAACCTAAACATATACTAAATGATAGAATTAATGACTAGACACATTTCAAACTTTTCCCTAAAACACGATGTAATTTACATTTATCACATCCCCACACTTGCTTGTCCTCAAGCAAACAAAACAACAAATAATACCAAATCATAAAGCACACAATGTAATAATAGGACAACGGTTCAACTTTATTAAACAAATTTAACAGATCGTGTTAAATTTGCCATGTCTTCTAACAGATCGTGTATTGCTTCAACTATTTTCTTCATAAATGATGCTCCTATAGCTACATCAATGGTGCTATTGTGGGTAGATTAACTTTAATGTAGAAGGTTTGCAATAGGAATTCGTTGGGTAGGTTATCATGGAGACAACTGTTTATACTGGTCCTATGTTTCATATAAAGACTCCTTATCGTTTTGCTAAAAATTGATAATTTCCTTTATTATTCTTATTGTCTTGTTTAGATGGAAAGACTTATCTAGAAAAACTTACACCAACTGCTCCCAAGTTGTGATATTGGATGGGTGGAGAGAATTCAACTAGGCCTTGGCTCGATCCCTAAGTGTAAAGGGAAAGAGCCTCATCCTAACAACATCCTCCAACATCCCAATATATCGAAAGGTGTCACAAATTTATAAGAAATTGGCTAGATGAGCATTAGGATCCTTATTGGTTAACCCATAGAATTACACATTGGTTCACAATATGTTTAACAGTGATAGTTTGATTTTGCATGTATTTGCTTACACTAGTGGTCACGTAATACCTTGACTATGGGCATTGAGTTGTGTCCTCATGACATCCATAAGGGTCCGTCACTCTCCATATTGTATTTCCTTCACCATTGTTCTTTCCATCTCTTTGTAGCATTCAACTCTTGAGATTCCCCATTGTTGTCTGGTGATATCCAAGTTGATGTGTCGTCTGCTTTATGCTCAACTTCTCTTTTTTTTCACAAAATATGGTGAAAAAGTCTTAGACTATAAGAATTAAACTAACCTATGCATCCCTAGCAATGATGCCAATAACTTGATCCTATTGTTTGAACTTTAAATTTTTAAACCCTCAAATACCACAAGCACACGGGTCGTGATTGTAGTATAAAAGGTGTCAATCCCATAAGGAAGGGAATTAATCTAATCCTAAAAATCTAGGGCTGAAAAGATATGAAACTAAAAATAAACAATGCAACGAGAAGTAAATATGATAATTGAATTCATCCATTTAAATCAAAAGTTAAACATGAAGGAGTTGACAATTGAGTAACAAGAACGCAAAATGGGAATCAACCAAAGAATTATCGAGTTATGAGAAAGGGGATTTTACTTATCATTAATGCTAATCTAGTCGATTATGTGTTAATGGGGTGTCGATTCTAGACGAACCTAAAGTTGATTACTCTCTCTTGAGTTACAACCATTAACCCTAATTTAAAAATGCTAATTGGATTATGAAATATTTAATCTCTCCATACAAATTATCTAAAACCTTAATTAGATCTGAAGCACTTTAATAAACTATTGGAACATCACACGAAATCTCTCTCCTCACAATTACTGATATGATTTGTCACGTTTTCTATTAAGTCACCTAACTATCATTAATCAGATTTAATCATTTTTCATTCAGTTCACCATCTCGGTTTATTATCGAATTATACAAGAAAATAATAAAATCACGACATTCATTTAATAAACACAATCAATTAAATCACATTAGGACACATTAAATAGGAAAAACAACCTATTGACATAACTTTGATGGAGAAAAAGGAATGTTGGTGCACATTCAATGGAGAAAATAACCCATTGGAACACATTCGGTGGGAAAACAACCTGTTGGTGCACCTTTGGTGGAGAAAACAACCTATTGGTACACATTCCATGGGAAAAATAACCCATTGGAAGGGTTCCTAGGCACCGTCCATGATAAAATAGCCCATTGGCACAATTTTGATAGGAAAAACAACCTGTTGGCACATGTTCGGTGGAGAAAATAGCTCATCAACATATGTTCAATGGAGAAAATAACCCATTATGACACATTTGATGGGAAATAGCCCATTAGTAAGGTCACTGAGCTCCTTTAGTGAGAAAACAACCTACTGACACATTTTTGGTTTTAAAAATAACCTATTGACATACCTTCGGTAGAGGAAAAAGTTTGTTGGCATATATTCAGTGGAGAATACAACCCATTGGGACACATTTTGTTGGAGAAATTCATCATTGGCACACCTTTATTGGAGAAAATAGCTTGTTGGCATATGTTTGGTGGAGAAAACATTCCATTGGGATGAATTCAGTGGGAAAATTTTCCTGTTGGTAAGGTTAATCGGTACCTTCGGCCAAAAAACAACCCATTGGCACACTTTTGAATGGAAAATAGCCGATTAACACTAACTTAACGGAGAAAACTGCCTGTTGGCTTAAGTTTGGTGGAGAAAATAGCCAGTTGGCATACATTCATTGGAGAACACATTTCGTTGGCACACGTTTAGTGGGAAAAACAACCCATTGGTAAGGTCGTAGGGCATCTTTGGTTAGAAAACAGCTTGTTGGCACAATTGTTGGGCACCTGTTATAAAAAAATAACCCATTGACAAAATTTATATGGGAAAAATAACCTGTTAGCAAAATTTTGGGGGAGAAAGAAGCCTATTGGTACATGTTCAGTGGAGAAAATAACCCTTCGTGACACATTAAGTTCGAAAAATAGCCCATCGCCACACGTTCCATAGAGAAAATAACCTGTTGTCACATGTTCGATGGAGAAAACAACCCATTTGCAAACTTTTGTTGGAGAAAAAAGCCCATTGGCATAAGTTCAATGGAGAAAACAACCTATTTAGATACATTCGATAGGAAAACAGCCTATTAACGCACCTTTGATGGAGTAAACAACTAATTGGGACACATTCTGTAGGAAAAGCAACCCAGTGACAAGGTTATTGGGCAACTTTGGTGATAAATAATCCATTTGCACACTTTTGGTAGGAAAAATAACTTGTTGTTGCACGTTCGGTAGAGAAAATAACCTATTTGCACATATGTGGTGAAGAAAACAACCCATTGTGATACATTCAATGGGAAAATTAGCCCATTGATGAGGTTGCTGGGCACCTTTGGTTATAAAACAATCCATTGGTACTTTTTTTAAAGGTAAAACAGCTTGTTGGCATACTTTTGGTCCAGAAAAAGCTCGTTGGTACATGCTTGGCGGAGAAAACAACACATCGAGATGAATTCGGTAGGAGAAACAAGCCATTGCTAAGATCACTAGGCACCTTTGGTGAGAAAACTACCCATTAGCACACTTTTGATTGGAACGACAACCTATTGGCACACGTTTGGTGGAGAAAATAGCACACTGGCAAACGTTTAGTGTAGAAAACTACCCGTTGGCACCTGTTCAATGGAGAAAACATCCCGTTAGCATATGTTTTGTGAAAAAAACAGCTAATTGGCATAGTTATAGGGCACCTTCAATGAGAAAATAGCCCGTTGGCATGATCGTTGGGCACTTATAATGAGAAAACATCCTATTGGGACACTTTAGTGGAGAAAATATCTTATTAGGAAACATTCAGTAGGAAAAATAGCCCATTGGCAAGGTGGATGCGCACCTTCGAATAGAAAACAATCCATTGGCACATTTTTAGTCGGAAAAATAGTTCGTTGGCATATGTTTAGTGGAGAAAACAAATCCTTTGGCACACCTTCGATGGGGAAAACAACTAATTAGTACACATTCGATAGGACAAGTAGCCCATTGGCAAGGTTACTGGGCATCTTTGGTGAGAAGAAAACTTATTCACATACTTTTGATGCAGAAAATAGCCCGTTGGTAGGCAGTTGGGGGAGAAAACAAGTTGTTAGCACACATTTGGTGGAGAAAACAACCTATTGGAACACATTCGGTGGGAAAAAATCCCATTGTCAAGGTGAAAGGGCACCTTCGGATAGAAATTAGCCCGTTTGCATATGTTTGGTAGAGAAAACAGCTCCTTGGCATACCTTTAGTGGAGAAAACAACCCACTGACACATTATTCATGGGAAAAATTGTTGGTTGTCTGGGTTGACATACATTTGGTGCTAAAAAAGACCTATTGGAGCACATTAGGTGGAGAAACAACCTATTGGAGCACACATTCAGTGGAAAAAACAATCCATTGGGACATGTTCGATGGGAAAAATAGCCCATTGGTAAGATTGCTGGTCAACTTTATTGAGAAAACTATCTATTAGCATATTTTTGGTAGGAAAAATAACCCTTTGGCATAACTTTGCTAGATTAAAAAGTCCTTTGAGACATGCTCGATGGAGAAAACAGCCCACTAAGATACAATCGATAGGAAAAATAGCCTATTGGTAAGGTTGCCCGGCACCTTTGGTGAAAAAACAAATCATTGGCACATTTTTTGTGGGAAAACATAGCCCGTTGGCATTTCTTTGGTAGGAAAAAGACCATTACCACGAATTCTATAGAGAAAACATCCCATTGGGACATATTTGGTAGGAAGAACAACCCATTGGCTTACCTTTGGTGAACAAAACAACCCGTTGGCACACATTTGAGTGAGAAAACAGTCTATTGGGACACATTTGATGGGAAGAACAACTTGTTGGCACACGTTTGGTAGAGAAAACTGCCCATTGGCAAGGTGGCTAGCCACCTTCAGTCATAAAATAACCTGTTGGCACAATTTTGGTGGCACACATTTATTAGGAAAACAAGTATGTTGGCTCACTAGGGCTATCTTTGATTGAAAAAAAAGCCTATTTACATACGTTTAGTGGAGAAAACAACTCATTGGGACACATTTTATGAGAAAAACGACCCATTGGCAAGGTGACTGGGCACCTTCGGTCAAAAAATAGCCCATTGGCATACTTTCAGTAGGAAAACAACCCGTTGATCCACGTTCATTGGATAAAACAGTCTGTTGGCACACTTTCAATGGAGAAAACAATCCATTAGTACACATTCAGTGGGAAAAACAACCCAATGGCAAGGTGGTTGGGTGCCTTCGGTGAGAAAATAGCCAATTAGCACACTTTTGGTGGGAAAACAACTTGTTGGAACAACTTCAATAGAGAAAACAACCCGTTGGTACACATTCAGTGGAGAAAACAACTCGTTGGGAGACATTTGGTGGGAAAATAGTCCATTGGGACAGATTCAGTTGGAAAAAATAAGTTATTCGCTCACCTTTGGTGAAGAGAACAATTCGTTAGCACACGTTCGGTGGAGAAAACAGCCTATTAGGACACATTCAGTGGGAAAAACATCCCAATGTCAAGGTAGTTAGGAACCTTGGGTGAGAAAATAGTCCATTGGCAAGTTTTTGGTGGGAAAACAGTCTATCGACATACCTTTGGTGGGGATAAAAATTGTTGCACATGTATGATGGTAAAAATGGCCCATTGGGACACATTAGGTGGGAAAAATAACCTATTGGCAAGGTTGTTGGGCTCCTTTAGTGAGAAAATACCTCATTGGCAAGTTCGTTGGTACCTTCAGTGAGAAAATAGCCCATTAACACACATACAGTTGAGAAAACAACCCGTTGACACACCTCAGGTGGAGAAATAACCTATTACGACACATTCGATGAGAAAAACAACTTTTTTGTAAGGTTGTTTGACAGTTTTAGTGTGAATATAGTCCACTAGTGCATTGGCATAGATTCGGTGTGAAAACAATCCATTTGGAGGAGAAAAATGGCCAATTGGCAAGGTAGCTAGTCACCTTTAGTGAAAAACATTGCATTAGAACACTTTTGTGAGGGAAAACAACTCGTTGGCAGGCTTTCGATGGTGAAAACGACCCATTAGGACATGTCCGATGAAAAAAATAGCCAATTGGCAAAATCACTGGGCACCTTCAGTGGGAAAATATCCGTTGTCAAACTTTTGGTGGGAAAAACAATCCATTAGTAAAGTTCGGTTAAGAAAATATCTTGTTCCAGATATTTGGTAGAGAAACAGCCAATTGGGACATGTTTGATGGGAAAAACAGCACATCGTTAAGGTTATTGGGCATTTAAGTGAGAAAATAGCCAATTGGCTTATTTTGGCAGGTAAAAAGCCCTTTGGCACACATTTGGTGGAGAAAAAATTTCGTTGGGAGAAAACAACCCATTTAGGACACATTTAAAAGGAAAAATAGTCTAATGGCATACATTTGGTAAAAAAACAACCTATTAGGACACGTTCAGTGAGAAAAATGTCCCATTGGCAAGGTGACTAGGAACCTTCGGATAGGAAACAAATGATTGTATACTGTCGGTGGGAAAAACGTCCTGTTGACATACGTTTTGTGTAGAAAACAACCCATTAGCACACGTTTAGTGGAGAAAACAACCCATTAGATGGAAAAAAAATAACCTATTGGGACATATTTGGTCTAGAAAACAACATGTTGTCTCACCTCGGGTGTTGAAATACCCTATTGGCATATGTTCGGTGGGAAAAGCAGCCTACTGGCAAGGTTGCTAGGCAACTTCGGTGAGAAATCAATTTGTTGGCATATGTTTGGTTGAGAAAACAATTCGTTGACGTATCTTTGGTAGAGAAAACAACTTACTAGCACACATTTTGTGGGGAAAAACAGTCCCTTGGCATACCTTTAGTGGAGAAAAATAGCCCGTTGGCACACATTTCGTAGAGAAAACAGCCCATTGGGACACAATCGATGGGAAAATAACCAATTGGTTGGGTGATTGGGAAAAATAGCCCATTGGTACATTTTTATGGGAAAAATAGCCTGTTGATGTACCTTTAGGGGAGAAAAAAGCCCATTGGCACAATTTCAGTGGAGAAAATAACATATTGTCATATATTTAGTGGAGAAAACAGTCTGTTGCAACACATTTGATGGGAAAGCAGCCTATTGGTAAAGTTGTTGGGCACCTTTAGTGAGAAAAAAGCCCATTGGCATATTTTTGGTGGGTAAAACAGCATATTAGCATAACTTTAGTGGTAAAAAAGCCCATTGGCTCATGTTCAATATGGAAAATAATTCATTGGCACATTTTTGGTGGGAAAACAACTCATTACCGCATCTTCGGTGGAGAAAACAACCCATTAGGACACATTCAATGGGAAAAAAAGCTCATTGGCAAGTTTGTTGGGCATTTTTGGTGAGAAAACAAGCCATTAGCACACATTCAATGGGGAAAACAAGTCGTTGGCAAAGGTTTAGTGGAGAAAACAACCTATTGAAACATGTTCAGTCGAAAAAACAACACACTGGAACACATTCTATGGGAAAAATAGCCTATTGGCAAGGTTGCTAGGCACCTTGGTAAGACGATAGATGTTTGGCACACTTTTGGTAGGAAAAACAACCTATTAGGACACATTCGGTAGAGAAAACAACCCATTAGGACACATTTGGTGGGAAAAACAATTGGAAAGATTGTTGGGCATCTTTAATGGGAAAGCAACCTATTAGCACAATTTTAGTGGGGAAAAACTCGTTGGCACACGTTCGGTGGAGAAAACAGGCCAATAAGAAATATTTAGTGGGAAAAACAACTTATTGGTAAGGTCACTGGGCTCCTTCGGTGAGAAAACATCTTGTTGGCAAGTTAGCTAGCACTTTTAGTTAGAAAACAACCTATTGGCACACCTATGGTGGAGAAAATAGGTTGTTGGCACACCTATGGTGGAGAAAAGAACTCGTTGGCACACCTTGGGTAGGGAAAGCATCCTGCTGAGATACATTTAGTGAGAAAAACAACCTTTTTGTAATGTGATTGGGCACGTTCAGTGAGAAAATAGCCCATTATAATACTTTCGTTAGGGAAAACAACTAGTTGGAACACCTTTGTTGGAGAAAATAGCCTATTCATGCACATTCTGTGGAGAAAACAGAACATTGGGACACATTTAGTGGGAGAAACAACCTATTGGCATGGTAGCTAAGCACCTTTGGTGAGAAAACAGCTCGTTGGCATAATTTTGATGGGAAAAAATCTGTTGGCACACGTTTGGTAGAGAAAACGACTTGTTGTACATATATAATGGAGAAAATAGCCCATTGAGATATGTTCGATGGGAAGACAATGCATTGGTATGGTCATTCAACAGCTTCAGTGAAAAAATAGCCCATTTGAGATATGTTTGATGGGAAAACAACGCATTGGTATGGTCACTCGACACCTTCAGTGAGAAAATATCCCATTTGCACATTTTGGGTGCAAAAAATTGCTCACTGCGTTGCCTTTGGTGGATAAAAAGGCCTTTGGGACATGTTTAATGGAGAAAACAGCCCATTGGGACACATGCGATGAGAAAAACAGTCGATCAGTAAGATTGCTGGGAACCTTCATTAAGAAAACAGCCTATTGGCACTTTCGGTGGGAAAACATCCCAATGTTAAGGTGGTTAGGCATCTACGGTGAGAAAACAATGCATTGACAAGTTTTAGGTGGGAAAACAGCCTATTGGCATACCTTTGGTGGGCAAAAAAACTCGTTGGCACATATCTAATGGTGAAAATAGCCTATTGTGACACATTCAGTTGGAAAAACAACCTATTGGCAAGGTCATTGGGCCTTTTTAATGGGAAAATAGTTCTTTGGTACCTTTAGTGAGAAAATAGTTCGTTGGCACACCTACGATTGAGAAAATAGCCTGTTTGCACACCTTCGGTGGAGAAAACATTCCAATGCAACATATTCAGTGAGAATAACAACTTTTTTATAAGATTGATGGGTAAATGTTGGGTTAGCCATTGATGTATGCATCACATGCATGCGAATGAAGTGGAAGTTTCAGAATCAAGATTTCGACACCATAATAACTCGAAAACTACAAACTCTAACATGCATACATGGATATGTAAAGAAGATAAACTATAAAACTTTTTTACCTTTTGTTTCTCCTCCTTTCTTGTTTCTTCTCCTTGTTTGTTGTTGTAAACTCCAAAACCTTCATTATTCACCTAAGAACATGCAAAGAAGATGAAGAAACATTGTCTAAGGGTTTTTTGAGCACCAAACTAGATAGGTTCTAGTAGATGCTCAAGATTACGGAAGATAGGTTAAGAATCTTATTGCATGCCTTTTGATTCATGCAACAATTGCATGAATTGCAAGAACACGACGCAAGACACCTCACTCTCACTCTAGAACTATTCTAGAGCCCTTATGATGTCACTTGTGTGTGTAAGAAGTGGAAGAAGTTAGTGTACTTAAGTGAAGAACTCACTGATATATCATTTCGTGGCTTCTATCATAATCACGGCCTTGTTGGCCACGATCATGATCTTGGCCTGCTTAAAATGGCCATACATACTTTATTTTTCATCAGATCTTTTATATGTGTGATCCTTAGGTTCCGGGTTATTTTAGACACTTGAATTAACTCTTAATTCAATCAAATCATGAAGGGTTTCATGATGCCAATGTATTAGAATACAAGTGCATTAGCACATAAACTCTTCAATAGTTAATTATCCAACTTATGACCCTTTCCATCGAAAATTATCGTGCAATTCGTCCTTTCACCATACTATACCCCACTTTTTTCAGAGTATAGACTATGCGCCAACTCCCACTAGACTGACTACATCACATCTAGTCCAAGAGATGTTAGTTCTTATCCTGGGATCTCATTACTCTATGTGTCATTGAAGAGTCTCTTCATGACATATAATTGCTCTGGCCAGAGACACTTGAGTAATGATCCCAACAAGAGTTCGTTGGTATCATCTCCTTCTATCAAGAGTGGTGAATCCTTTATGGGCGACCCAATTATCTTCGAATACAAATAGCTATACCCAATCACCACCTTAAGAGTGACCTCGTCTTGAGGTAACCAGGAATGATGTCAAAGCACAAGATTCTTATCCAAGATATCCTTAAGTACCTCAAGTCTAAAGATGTTTGTACCATTACTATGATGAGATTAATCATTGACATTCGATAGATCATCCATATGATAATCTTATAGTAGGTCATCCAATGTACTTACTACTCTTAGTAAGCATCCACATGTTAACTCTAAACAACTCATGCTTATAGTTTGTGA
>JANQBM010005834.1:0-12840 GCA_025594535.1 Erythroxylum domingense | reverse complement strand
ACTTGTTGTGACTAAAAATTTTGTCAATAAATATGCAATTAATTAGTGTCTACTTCATATTGTGACAATAACCGAAGAATAACTATGGTAACTACTATTCGTATTTTAGTGAAAAAAATTTTGTGACTAATTGTTTCATCACAAATACAAGTTTTTTTAGTGACAAGATAATTAATTAACAATATTGTTCGGATTATCTGTGATGATTTATGTTTTTTTTCATTAATACAATGGTAATTGTGGCAATTTAGTTTCTTCCACAATTAAATTGTCATTATTACGATATTAATAGTGTTAAATTTTATTTTATCACTAAGTTACGTCACTAAAAGACTATGAAATTTGGCGTCAAAATAATTTTGGCAGAAATTAACTGTAATTGAGACAAAGCGTATGTTGCTTATTTGATCAACTTTTTGTTACAAAAGTTATTGTAAATATAAACATAACAAATTGATGATAAATTTTGTCATTATTGTAATAACATATTAAAATTAATCACTCTAAAGATAAATTTTGTCATTATTGTAAAAATTTTAAAGACCAGAAACTACTTTTCATGATTTTTTCTTTAATATAATTATCTCCAAAAAAGTTTAAATATTTTCAAATAAATATTCAAACCACATATATTGATAATCTAAAAAGTAATATTTTACATCAATAGATATTTGGTATACATAACTTTGAAAATTCATTAAAAAGTCAAAATAATTAAATGTTTAAATATAATAAAAAACTTGTTCCAAATATTAAGCAAATTCCACTGTTTGTGATTTCAATTGCAAATCTCTTTCCTTTATGTTAAACCTCCAACCATTGATGAGGAAGCTTTTATGCCGATAAACTCGATTATCTGGCCCATAAGCTAAATGCAATAATTGATCACTAACCATTTGACTTCCTTTATCATGCAATTCGGTAACCTATCATAAGTAATGAGCATAAAAAAATTATATTATATAAATTATAATTTATAAAAAGTTATAGGTGAAAATAGTAGAAATAATACTTACATATTTCTTGAACCACTGGTGGAATTCTTTTTTATGTCTTCTTTTTACATTTCTAGGATCCTCCCTCTTGTGTTTTTCTTCGTGCATGCTTCACATTAAAAATAAGTAAAATATTAGTAGTTACTTCAAGAATATATAAATCATAAAACAAATATTGTAAAATGACTAATTTCCATATCATGCCATATAGTTATAATAATTATATACATACATACATATATCTATATATATATATATATATATATATATATATACACACACGAACATCTAAGTTAGATGAGACCTTAGTCAAACCCCTCACTTAGAATATTAAAACTAATGCTTTCCTTTAATGTGGCGACAACTAAAGTCCTTTTAAAGTTAAGGTTGTTGGGCAAACCCAAGCCTGCCCTACACAGATATGTTTGAACCATGGAAATAGGATTTCTAGATTAATGGGTCGGTTTTAACTAGAAGCATTGGTTTGTTGGGCAAACCCAAGAACGAAATAGACAGAGGCAAAGTTAGGTAATGTAGATTAGATGTAAACGTGTCAAGAGTTGATAGCCCAATGAGTGTGCACACATCAACAGTTGATAGCACTAGATTCGATAGGTGCATTGGAGATTCAATTGGTGTGATTGATACCTACTAGTTGAACTAAGGTGGCTTGTAGGCAAACCTAAGGTCATTCTTAGGAATATTAGATATCGACCCACTAGGAGAATTTATCTATGACTTCTCTCGAATTTATATTGAGGGTTATGAATTTGTGAAAATAGTGGGAGCCATAATGTGTGTTATTAAAGTCCTTATAGACACGCATTTAAGCACATTTTAATTTTTCTCTATTTGACGATAGGTTGCTATTACCCGAGTCAACACAATGAGTACTAGTGTGAATCGAAGATCATTGATGGAAGCTAACAAGTTAACTAGATCAAACTTCCTTGACTGACTCAGGAACTTGAGAATAATTCCCAAGTTCGAGAAGCATGGTTATATCTTGGAAGAACCACTTCTGATCCCCTTGCTACTGATGCTTCTAATGAAGATCGGAGGGTATATAGGAAGCATCTCAATGATAGCGAGATGGCTAGATGTATTATGCTGGCCACTATGTCACCAGAGCTACAAAAGTGGCACGAGGCTATGGATGCTCATACCATAGTCTATCATCTTACGGAGCTCTTTGATGAGCAAGCAAGTTCTGAAAAGTTTGAGACTTTGCAATTGCTCTTCCACTCTAAGATCGTTGAGGGGACATCTCCAAGTAGTATGCACTAAAGATGAATGGCTACATCGAGCGATTATCCTCATTGGTTTTTCTTTTCGATCATGAATTAAGTATTGACTTAATTCTAATGGGTTTAGCTTGATAGTTACTCACAATTTGTGCTTAATTATTGGATGAACAATATATCTAGCATAATTCCCGAGTTGGTAAACATGCTCAAGGCGGTTGGGTCATCTGTCTACAAAGACAAGATTATGATGCTAATGGACTCTTCTAGTTCGAAGAAAAATAGCTAAAAGAAGAAGTCCGCAGGACTGCCTCAAAAGGAACTTGCTTCCACTATGGCAAGGATGACCACTGGAAGAGAAATTGCAAGGCCTATCTGAAGTTCTTGAAGCAGAAGAAAGCATCTAATGCCCTATTTACTTCAGGTATTTATGTTATTGATATTCATTCTATTCATACTATTTCTAATAATAAAATTTAGGTATTAGATACCGATTGTGGCTCACACATTTGTACTGACATGAAGGGCCTCAGGAACAATAGACAACTCAACAAGGGAGAGTTAGACCTATAAGTGGGAAATAGAGTAAGAGTTGTTGCATTAGTTGTAGGCACATATGTATTGATGCTCCCTAGTGGGCTTGTACTAGAATTGAACAATTGTTTTTATGTACTTGTTTTGACTAAAAGTTTAATGTCTATTTCTAGTCTTGATAAAGTTGGATTCCATTTAAATTTCAATAACAATGGTTGTTCAATTTATTTGAATGGAATGTTATATGCTTTGGGTACATTGTGCAATGGATATACATATTGGATATGTCTAATCCGATTCTAAATATTAATAATAACAAAAGAATAAAATGATATAATGTGAAATCATTTTACTTATGGCATTGTCGCCTTGGCTATATAAGTGAGAGACATATGTATAAACCACACAAATATGGTAGTTTAGGGTCATTTGTTTATGAATCATATGACATATGAGAATCTTGCTTATTAGGCAAGATGACTAAGTTACCCTTTAAGGGAAAGGGTGAACGAACTAGTGGACTTTTAGACCTAATACATATTGATGTATGTGGTCTGATGTCCATACATGTCAAAGGTGTTTTTGTATGCTTCATTGCCTTTATTGACAATCATTCTTGATATGGATATATATATCTTACAAGTTTGAAGCCTATGAAAGGTTTAAAGAATTCATAAACAAAGTTGAGAAACAACTTTGGAGAAGTATTAAATCACTTTGATCAGATCGAGGTGGTGAATACTTAAGCCAAAAGTTTTTAGATTATCTCAGGGATAATAGAATATTGTCCCAGTGGACTCCATCTTACACACCACAACACAATGGTATGGCTGAGAGGAGAAACTGAACCTTGTTAGACATGGTGAGGTCTAAGATGGGTTTAGCGAATTTACCAGAATCCTTTTAGGGGTACGCACTCGAAACTTCTATTTACGTATTAAACAGAGTCCCATCTAAGTCAGTTGATTTTACTCCATATGAGATATGGACTAACAATAAACCTTATCTTTTGTCATATAAAAGTTTGGGGTTGTCCTACTTATGGAAAGCAAATTTAGTCAGATAAGCTTGAAGCTAAATTTGACAAGTGTCTGTTTGTATGATATCCTAAGGAAACTATAGGATTTCAATTCTACCACATTTCAGAACAAAAGGTGTTTGTTTCAAAATATGTTGTCTTTCTAGAGAAAGAGTTTCATCTAAGAAAAGATAGTGCGAGCAAAATTAAACTTATGGAAGTTTAAGATGCTCAAACAATGCAAATCAACTGCCTGGACCCTAGACTATTGTTCATGAAGATGGAATAATAGTTCAACCTTTTGACACACAAGAAGTTTATAGGTCTCCAAGTAAAAGGGATAACTAACTACAAATTCTGAGATAAACATATGAATACAATGGACTACAACTACTCATTACTAACTAATGCTACTATGCTTTACTCTTTTTCTTTTTTTTTTCTTTTTTTTCACTTGAATAAAACTAAAAACAATAGAAAACAATATTAGCATATATCAACAAAACTTAAGTAGAAGTACCTGTAAAAATATCTCAGATATAATACAAAACAAAAGTCCATAAATTATAAACATTAAATGCTTACTTAGTACTTCATTAAACTTATGACAGGGTAAGGCTAAAGGGTTTTTGGGTTTCAATATAAGGTGATTAATTCAAAAACAAACAGGGTTAAAGGCTTAAAGGGGTTTGCAAGGGAAAAAAGTGACTCAATGGGTCATTTAAGCTAAGGGGTTTAAAATAAAGAAGGTCTTAATCATTTCCATAAACCGTGTAGTCAAACAAATTCAATCTGGTTCAGTGCAAGTTTTGAAGGCTAGCCTAATTAGAGGAACATCACACAATACAAGAAAATAGAATGACATAAAGATGATGTCATTAAGGCTCAAATCTGCTCATAGGTTTAATTCAAGAGTTCACCTTAATTCCACATATTACCTAATCACTCAAATGTCAAACTTTGACTAGGTGTACAAGACCAGTTATTGCAATTAATCAGCATAGATCACCTTAGACTCACATAGCCCAGTTTAATTTCATGCACACACTCAATCTCATCCAAACTAATATGACAACTTCATAGCTCAACACATAACACAAGCATGCAAAGAACAAAAAAAATTAAAGAAAAGAGAATCAAAGAAAGGCAAGACCATATAGTCACACACATGTATTCCATATCTTTCCCCCACACCTAGACCAACATTGTCCTCAATGTTATGACATAAGATTAAAGAAGAAAAAATAAAAAAGAAGAGAGAAAAGAATGCTTCTCTATTTTTTGAAGTCCAAAATCATGGAGTTGGTGGGTGAGGAGGTTGGAATCCTTAATTCTCCCAATATGCCATCAAATTATGCTTCATTCGGTGCATTCGGTGTTCTAGTCGACTGAGACAATCGTCCAAATTGGCTTGGGGAGGTTCGTGATTATATGGTGCATCTTCTACAACCTGACTTCTTATACCTGGATGAGGATTGAAAGGGATAGTTGGACCCAGATTAGTGAAAGATAATCGTCCATGACTTAGTTCCACGATTGCCATCCTGTGCAAACATTCTATATCCAAGGGTTCTATAGCATAAGCCACAATCATTTAAGTATTGTTAAGGTCCAATAAATCCAAATTGATGGCTAATCGAGTGATGTAGGATCCTAATATCACAGGTTTAGACTTTTTATTCAACACAAATTGAAATTACATTAAAAACCAAAAACCTAAACTAACAGGAATTTTTCTATCCATATACCACAAAAAGTAAAATTCAATTTTAGAAAGTGTTCCTATAGAATCCCGAGGCCCTAAAAATTATATGTTAAGAGTCGATCAATAATTTTGAAAATAGGATTTTTCAAATATGAACTCTCAGATACACTATAGCATTATATGGATTAGAGTCTACAGACCATTGAGTCCATAATTCAGATGCATTAAAATCATCATGATAATCACATCGGGAACTTAGAAATGGCTCATCTTTAACTTCATTAGCTGAAACAAAACCTATGACCACATTAAAATCAGCAATAGACAAAGCAAATTCCTTTCCTATAAGTCTAAATTCTACGAATCCTTCAATAAACAAATCAAATTCTTCATTAGAATTAAATTGAAATGTGCTGTAAAATTCTCTCGTTAGTTCAACATATGCATTGTAGTCAATTTTAGCAAACACGTTCTAGCAAATTGGTCTCATCATTTGTTCAAAGGAATCATGAACTTGTAAGGATTGAAGAGTATCAGTAAACATATACTTACAAAGATAAATTTTGCGTTGGTTGAATTACTGAAATCATTCGTTATCTTTCGGGAGTTGAAAATAAGTGAAGCCTCCACTTCTTGATTTCCATTGGCTACAGTTTTCCACTAGTTTACCCTTTTTTGTTCAATTTCATATTGAGGGGCTTGGTGTTGGTGTCAAAATTGGAGGTACTGATGGGATTGATGCTGCAATCGTGGGTGGCGTCATTGTGGTGCTCAATAGAGGTTAGATGGCCGCCAAATTTGCGATAGGATAGGCTATCCTTCGTGAATTATTCTTCTTTCTTGGCACGATGGGAAGGAGAATTTTTTTCATTTTTTTTAAAAATAATAAAATTGCAGATATTAAAAGAAAAATTGAAAATTCTAAATGAAATGAAATGAAATTCGTAACTGGAATAAAACAAACTTGACAAAATAAAATAAAAATGAGAACTACTAAAAAAGATAAATAAATAAATAAAATGAAACTAAAATGAAACCTGAAATTTTTGGGTTGCCCCAAAATGCACTTCTTTTAAGTTGTTAACTGGATTTGTGTATCGACTTACCTGATTAGAAATAGGTTGGGGTTACCAGCTTTAGCTCTTCCACTTGCTCGATTGGAGAGTTTTCATAATATGGCTTCAAACAATGTCCATTAACTTTAAATACCTTAGAAGTACCTAAACTTTGAATTTCTACCGCAACATGAGAAAAAACATTAGTAACAATAAATGGCCGAAGCCAACGAGATCGTAATTTCCCTGGAAATAACTTAAGCTTTGAATGATAAAGAAGAACTTTTTTTCTTATTAAAAATTGTTTCCGAGAAATCATTTTATCATGAAAAGCTTTAGTTTTTTCCTTATAAATTTTTGCATTTTCATACGCTTCATTACAGATCTCTTCTAACTCTTGCCATTGCAACTTCCTATTGTTACTAACCTCTACCAAATCCATATTCAATTTCTTCAAAGCCTAATAGGCTCTATGTTCTATTTCCATAGGTAAATGAAAAGGCTTACCGAAAACTAACCTTCATAGCTACAAGCCTATTGGAGTTTTGTAAGCAATTTGGTACGCCCACAAGGCATCATCTAATCATAAGCTCCAATCTTTACTATTCAGATTCACCACTTTTTTCAGTATGGACTTAATCTCTCTATTGGACAGTTCAACTTGTCCACTTGTCTGTGGATGATAGGCTATAGAAACCCAATGTGTGACACCACATCTCTTCATTAAAACCTAAAAATACTTATTACAAAATGGTCCCTCGATCACTAATGATAGCTCGAGGCATTTCAAACACGACAAAAATGTTAGATTTAACAAAATCTATAACAATTTTACCAACATCAGACAAAGTAGCCTTAGCTTTAACCAATTTCGAAACATAATCCACAGCAAGCAAAGTATAATTCTTACCAAAGGAAGAAGGAAAAGGACTTAGAAAGTCTATTCCCTAGACATCAAAAATCTCACATACCAGGATGTTAGCAAGTGGCATTTGATATCTAGATCCTAAGCTACCTATTCTTTGATAATGATCACAAGACTTACAAAACATTTAAGAATCATAAAATAGCTTAGGCCAAAGTAATCCACATTCAAGAATTTTTTGAGCTGTTCTTTTGGGAACAAAGTGTCCCTCACACACAGATGAATGACATAAATTTAATATGAAAGGAGCTTCATCATCTATAACACATCTTCTAACAATCAAATCAACACAAAATTTCTAAAGATGAGGTTCATCCCAAATGTAATATTGAGCCTCTCATTTAATTTTATCTTTTTCAGTTCTAGATAATGTTGGACCCCATTTTCGGAGCCTAACATCGAACATGGGATCATGAAGCTTGAGTGTAGAGGGAGGCTTAGAATTTGGAAATTGAAAGAAGAAATTCTTCAGAAGCAAAGGTGATTTCGCCTTGGCGAACATATGTGAGTAAACCCCATTGACGCTTCGGGTGAAATACGCTGCGGCGAACAAGTATAACTTCACCGCGGCGAAGTCACCGCAAGCAAATCAGAATTTCGTTCGGGTGAATTACGCCGCGGCGAACTCTTGGCTTCGTCGCAGCAAAAACCCCTATGGCAAAACTCATAACCTAAACTACTTATCTTACTAAAATGCAAACTTAAAATCCTTCAACCATCTTCAACAATTCAACCCAAAAGCAAAAATACATATAATATAAACAACTTTTCTAACTTTAATCTCATTTCAAACAAAAATGTCTTGCGAAAACAAAAACCATGAGCAAAGTGAAATATTTTTCATTTATAACAATGGATAAGAGTTTTACAAAGCTTTAATGAGCATTTTAAGCCCCATTACATTATAATCCAAAAATACATAGTTTGCAAAAAGTAGAATCTCTTAAAATGCAAATAAAGCTTTGTTTTACAAAAACTAACTTCAAAAGCAAAAATAAGTCTAATTGGGGTGATGCCTCAGCTCTTGACTACTCGATCTTTCTCCTCACTTGAGTATGGGACAAAATGGGAGGGGTGAGCTTGAAGCTCATGGGTAACAATTTTATAACCAGTAACAAGCAAAAATATTGTAAAAAATCATATGGGATCATAAAGCACATATTTTTCAAATTCTCATTCATCAAGCAATTTATAAGCAATATAAATCATGCATTAAACAAGTTGGTCAACACAGAGCACATCAAAAATCATAAACACGTAGGCACATCCAGAATGGTTTGTGCTGGATCTAAAACAGAACGTACTACACATTTCCCATACAGGTCCTGTGTAGCCGTGAACAGAACGTACTATCGCAGTCCCACTTATTAGTCTTGCGTAGTCGTGAACTTATAGGAGTCCATGAAAGAGCTTCATGCCACTAGCGGGCAGGCGAGAGAAGCCTTTTGTCAAAGTGCACTTGAATTAACTTAGAGGACCACCACAAACCCATATAATCATGCATTTCACAATTCGTAAACATATTGCCCAATGGCATTTTTCCGAAACTTGACTTCATAACCATAATATCGTTTCAAAAATCAATGACCTTTCACAAACCATTTTCATCATTCATTTCATAAACCAATCACACAATTCATATGCACACATGTGGCACATTGTCAAAGCATTTAAGAAGCCTTAACGGCACATTTATAACACAATTGAAAACATTTCAAACTTTCTTGATTTGGAAGAAATATTAGGGGCTTATTACTTAATTATAAAAGTGTAACCCACCTTGAAATCCTTGCTTATAAACTTGCTTAGGGATGTCTTTGCTCTTGCTCCTCTTGCCTCTCTTGCCTCACTTGATTCCTTAAACAATAACCAAAATTCCATTCAATTTGGTTTAGAAATCGGAAATTCATACCTCAATAATCTAAAGTATTCCTTATGCTGAAACAAAATTCTATGTTTAGCTTCCATCACGAAATTTAAATACTTAGATACTTAATTTAGACTAGATTCCTACATACAGTTTGTAGCCTATGTCTCTAGTTTACAAAAAATAAAAATCAGTTCATTTGGATAACTACACCAAAAGTTATGCCCAAAATACCAAAGTATGTTCGTGCACAAAAATTGAGTTCGCAGCGGCGAAACCCAGAAGTTCGCCATGGCGAACTTGTCCAGAAACTTGCTCCGAAGACATGTTTTGCTACTTTTTCCAGTTTTCAACTTCCCACTTTTTACATAAACCCATCTTAACCCTAAACCATCTCTTCTAATTCATTTTCAACTTCATTCCAACCTAATATCATTCACAATAAATTCATATTCTACTTTTGATCATTAGCCAAACATTTAAACATTCACACAAACCATTTATCAACAACTTCCTATACATATTCACTTTACTTTCATTTCTAACCATCCCTAAATATGCTTCATCTAATAATTAAGAAGGGTTAATGCTCATACTTCCTTGTTTTTGCCTCAAATTCTTCAAGCTCTTCAAGAATCTCTAAAACCCTAGCTTGTTTTTCTTCTTTTCTCCACTTCTCTTTTTCTTTTCTTCCACTCACGATTTTTGCTTCCCTAAAAATACAAGACTACAATTACTTCTTTCACTAATACTCTCAACGAATGAGCAATGTCCACTATGCCCTTCCATATAATACCTTAGCCTTTTAACCTTTAATGATCTTCCAAAAATGCCCTTATATCACCTTATAATATTAATACTTTAATTCCATCAATCCATGAAATAAAATCCTTCCAAAACTTGACATAATAATTAAACTCCAAATAAAATGATTTATCTAACAAGACCACAAAATTATTCAAATCATGCTTAATAAAATAAAATAAAAATTTCAGGGTCTAACAGATAAATCACTAGGTAAGGACTTAGTTACCAAGAAATTAACTTTCTCAACATACCATGGAATTACCTGTTGAATTGCGAAGAGACTTTCATCTGAAAATTTGTCTTGGATAGCATCAGATGCATTGGTTGGAATGATCCTACTAAGATGATCGACCGCTAAAATTTCAACTCCTTTCTTATTACGTATTTCCAAATCAAATTCTTGGAGAAGTAAGATCCATCGAATCAATCTCAGATTTACTTCTTTTTTAGTCACCAAATATTTTGGAGCTACATAGTTAGAATAAATGATCACCTTCGTGCCCCATGAGTAGGGCTGAAAATTTTCTAACCTAAAAACTATAGTCAAAAACTCTTTCTTTGTGGTGAAATAATTCTTCTAAGCATCGTTAAATGTGATGGAAGGTTAGTAAATGACATAAGGTACCTTATCCACTTTTTGACCCAGTACTACTCCAACTCCATAGTCCGAAGCATCACACATTAGCTTGAATGGAATATCCCATTTCGTTGGTTGAATAATCGAAGATGTAGTGAGTAGTTCCTTAAGTTCATCAAATGCACGTTTGCATAGCTCATCAAAATCAAACTTCATGTCTTTTTAAAGTAGTCTACACATGGGTTGAGTAATCTTTGAAAAATCCTTGATAAATTGTCGATAGAATCTTACATAACTAAGAAAATAACGAACTTCCCGCACAGTCGTGGGGTAAGATAAAGATCGAATAACATCTATCTTAGCCTTATCGACTTCAATTCCCTTAGAAGAGACTATATGACCCAAAATTATGCCTTGATCAACTATGAAATGACACTTTTCATAATTTGAAACCAAATTAGTCTCAATGCAACGTTTAAGCATTTTTTCAAGGTTGATAATGCATATTTCAAAAGAATCTCCATAAACCATGAAATCATCATAAAAGTTTCCATACAATTCTCCACAAGGTTAGAGAAAATACTTACCATACACTTTTGAAATGTCATTGGTGCGTTACACAACCTAAATGGCATTCTTTGGTAAACAAAGGTGTCAAATGGACATGTGAAGTTTGTTTTCTCCTGGGCTTTAGGTGCAACCAAAATCTAGTGATACCATGAATAACCATCTAAACAACAATAGTGAGATTTACTTGCAAGTCTTTCAAGCATTTGATCAATAAATGGAAGCAAAAAATTAACTTTTCTAGTAACCCAATTTAGCTTCCTATAATTTATGCAAACTCTCCACCTATTTTGAACACAAGTAGGTATTAACTCACCATCACTATTTTCTATCACAGTTGCCCCAATTTTCTTCAGAACTACCTAGACTGGACTTACCCAGTTGCTAGCTGAAATTGGATAAATGATTCCAGCATCAAGAAGCTTCAAGATTTCCTTTTTCACCACTTCCAATATGGGTGGGTTTAAACGACATTAGGGTTGCCTCACCTCCTTAGCTTCATCTTCCATCAATATTTGATGCATACAAATTGTGGGACTAATACCCTTTAAATCTACCACTGTCCAACCGAAAGCCTCCTTATGCTCCCGTAGCTCTTGAATCAATTGATTTTCCTACAAAAGAATAAGTTTATTAGAAATTATGACCGGTAACGTGTCTTGCTCATATAAAAAGATGTACTTTAAATAGATAGGCAAACTCTTCAACTCCAATGTTGGTGGTTGGATCAAAAGACGGTAGGAGCTTGGAGCTATTGCGTGACAGCTCCATATACGCTAGCTTCTTCTCCAACTGATTGGATTTCTCCAATTGACGAAATAGCACCTCTAATTCTTTGTTGGGAAGTAATGATTCCTTGATGACTTGCCACTGTGATGCGTCTCTCATCTCCAAGATTGTTTCAAATTCATTTCTTCCACTCAATAATGAATTTTTCTGCACCCATGTGTCAATAAAATCCACAAAAATAATAGGTTATTCATCATTTGTAAATTTCATAACGTTGTATAAATTGAATTTAATTAGTTCACTATCAAATTCCATAGTCAATAACCCATCATGAACATTAATTTTTGTTCTAGTAGTTTTTAAGAATGTCTTCCAAATAAAATTGGGGTTGAAGAAGATACTTCATCACTTCCTATCTGCAAAATATAAAAATTAGCTAGAAAAAGCATATCCCCCACTTGAACTAAAATGTCCTCTAACATGCCCTTTGGATAACCATTTGAACAATCCGCTAATTGAATCACTACATTAGTTTCCTTAAGAGGTCCTATGTTTAAAGACTTATAAACATCATAAGGCATGACATTTTTGGATGCACTCAAATCTAACATAGCTTTTTCAATTCTCAAATCACCAATTTGACATGAAATAGTGAACATACCTGGGTCTTGACATTTAGGCGGAAGCTTTTTCTTTTGCAAAATTGTAACATCCCCTCACCAATAGGAAGGGTATATTGATAAATTGCCATATTTAGGAGTGTATAATGTATAGTGACATATGCATGCATTCATATATGCACATGCATAGTAAATAG
>JANQBM010005812.1:0-12845 GCA_025594535.1 Erythroxylum domingense | reverse complement strand
GATGTTCTACATGGTTTTTTAATATAATATTTAATATAATGGTCTATGGTTAGTGCTACTCCAGTTTGAACCATATGTAAAATTTCTTCTTCAATCTCTTCATTATATTAATGATCATTGTCAGAATCATTATCAGAAGATTACATTTGTATCAATATATATATATAATAAATAATAAACTTATTGTATGACAAGGTAATATAGCAATAATCATAACATAATAATAATAAAGTATAATTTAATTCATTACAACAAAATTAACCACACAGAAATCCAATACAACACATTACAAGTAGCAAATTCCAGTACAACAAATTACAAGTAGTCCAATATTAGAAACCAAATAAATGTCTAATTCATTAAAAAATCACAATCATTTCATGTTCTTAAGCCATTCGATTTGAAGATCAACATCCTTAAGCGCATCAAACATCTTTCTATTTTCCTTCTTCAAAAATAATTTGGTAGCTAACAAAAACAACTCACCTCCCCTTTCTATTTCATTTATACTTCGTAAGATGTCCATCACCTTAGAAATGCTATAACCAGGTTCATCTCTTTTAATGGAGGTTACTGAAGTTCTACTCTCTACTACATCACATATGCAGTCCAAATGTTTACATAACCTTTCTGTTGCCCCTATTCTAGTATCATGTTTCTTTCTTTTTTTTCCCCTTTCGTTTTGTAGAAGTTCTTAGAGTTGGAGTTGACAAACCAATCTCATTATTAATATTTTCAATTTCTTGATTGACAGTAAAGCCTTCAAAAAAGTTATCATCAAGATCAGTATCAACTAGGCTTTCTTTAGACGACGCATAAGCATCATTTGGTATAAAACCTGAAGAAGGTGCCCAAGCTCCTTCACCTGTAGCTGCAACATCTTTAAATAAAATATTTAGCTGCTCAATATGTTTCAAACCTTTAGTTCGGAATTTGGCAGCCTCAAGATTTTTCTACAATAATATTGTTTAAGTTATTAAACTATTAAGTAACATTAGAACATTATAAATCTAAAGCTTAAATGCTTACCTTGAATTTCTTTTCCTACCATTCGTCACTTGCATCAATAGTTTGATTAGTAGGATCCCATCCTAGTCCAGTTTCCTTACCTAATAAATTTGTACAAAGCTGCCAATCCTTTTTTATTCCATCCCATTTATTCTTAAATTGTTTGAATTCACAATTTTTCTTAGTTTCATTATCAAACTTTGAAACTATATTTTTCCATCCAATCTTGTTAAAGTGACCATTAGGTTGATTTCTAGCTAATGTCTCTTCCACAAAAATTTTGATTAAAATTTCAAGAGTTCTATCATTCCACTCCGCTTTAATCTTTTTTTTTTAATTTATCCCTACCTTGAATGTCTTAACTTCGTATTGACATTTTCTATTAACAAAAAAATCCCCACTGCATATAACAATGAATTTAGCAAGTATAAGAAAATATAAAAGCATATCTAAAATGACATAGACAAAAGCATAATGAGCATTAAATCTTTTGTGAACTCAACATTATAATAATTTATGGACAATATGACACCCAAACAAGTTGTCAATCATTGGTGGCAATTTCCAGTGAAACAATGCAGTCTTCAATTAAAATATTATATCCACCTCAGTTTGGCTGATATCTTCACTCTGTGTCCTTGTATTGATGTTCTCAGTTTAAAGGTCATGCAAATATCCTAGAGGAAGAAACATTAAGATTCTCCTTATAAGTGGCTCAGAGATAAAATGCTTTCTTTTATGGTTTCCTTATTTCCTTACTATTAGTTAAGTTTATTATTTACTTTAAAATTTATTTACTAAGGCATTCTACATCGGTTTCATCTACACAAGCAGTTCAACCAGTCCATAAAGAGTTAGGATATTGCGAGTTTATAGACCAAACAAATCTTAGGTTGCCCAGGAACTGAGGAATTCCTAAATATTAGTGGTGTGGCAGCTAAGGGACTCCCTTCACAAGTGGTAGATAGGGGGTGGGCTTATGTGTCATAAACCGTGCATAATTATAACTTTATCTTCTTCCAAGAACATTGGCATAATGGGGTATTACATATAGTTATTTTATTAGTAGAAAATAAAGCATCTATGTTAAAGCAGAGATGGTAACTTGGAAATATGGTTTTTTGCAAAAAATATTAGTCAGATTTTGGTGGTACTATACGAGGCTAACTTTGTAACCTCACTCCTCACATGTGTAGCTGTATTGATTCATCAAGAAGGGATCAAGGGAATATGTCTACTGATTCAAGACGCTCACTGAATTGTTCTATCATTTTAGTTTGCAATTGAAAAATTGACGTTCTTAGTAGCATAATTTAGAATTTAGAAAGACTTTACAAAAGATTGCAAGAAGCTCACATCATTAAGTTACATAAGTTCTTAGTTCCAGTCTCTATAAAGAACAGAAAAAAGTACCGAAAAGTTCAAAGACTTGTAGGAACTAAGTTTGTACCTAGCAACAAGGAACCTAGGGACAATTGACTACTTACAGAGAGCCATAACCACACATATAGCTGATAAAACCCTTTGTTTATCTAACAGTCATGGAAAAACCTGCATGCATCGAGGGAATTTCTCTCCTCTGAGTTATACATTTTAGTTATAGGAGGATCAGAACAAAAAGTTTTCACTACACAGTGAAGAAAAGAGTAATAAACTTCAACATCTAACCAACTAATTATTTTCAAGTAGTAGTTTATTATGACCAAAAAAATACATCACAAGAACCAACATAATCACTTTTGAATATAAATTTCACATCTTTGGTCCATGATCCACATGTTGATCAAAAAAGCAAGTCATCTCTTTTGAGCTTCATTCTACCTTACTATCATTATCACTTAGTTAAAACTTTAACCATATTTCAGACATAAAAGCTTTTCTAATTCAACTATAGTAGGTTACGACTTCAATGCAAGGAGTGGTCATAACTTGTGTCAGATATGTGATATACCCAATCAATTGTGAATAAGCCTTTAAAATGCACAAAAATTTATCAGCATGGAGGATGCAATTGTAGTAAGAAAAGATACTTAATGAATCAGATAAAAGTTCTTTTTCTAACAAGTTCTCATCTATCTTCTTTTTGGGATATTGATTGTGAAAATTTATTTGAAGATAACATCGATTATGTTTTGACGACTCGTGTCATAATTACTGATGATGTTTACTTTTGGGTTATGCTACTATCCCTAGACTGACTTATCAATGAGTTTTTTCAGTGCTAAAGGGCATCAACATTTTAAGCATCTACAGGTCCTAATGTATTCAGATTCTATGAAGTTCTTATACAGATCAATAATTTAATTAGTCTTGAATAAACAAGATTTTACATAGCATGTATAGAGCTTTCCTCACAATTTTCCACCAAGTTATTGCAGATTAACCTTCTTAATAAGTTCCAAAATAACCATATGTTCCTTTTTTAGGTATATACCTTCTTTAATGATGTGAATGAACACGTGCAGAGGTTATATTCAAGTAAATATAGGTTGATATATAGTACAATATGTGAAGTAGTCCATTCCCAGATCTATAATTGATGACATACCATATGACCCAATATACGCTAATGACTTCTAATTCTTCTAATAAGCATAATCCAGAGGATTTATGCCAAAGGAGAGTATGAAGCCCCAAAAAAGTGATGATTTTTTACCCCATAAAAACTCCTAAAATTTCACCTATATTAACAAACACATGCTCAATTCTAATGGGGTATTTCGTCAAACACTTAACATGCACACATGTTCAATTGTTCAATTCGTCAGTCAGAACACAACAAAAACTCCACAATCCTCTCCACACAAGCATACAAGTTCAATTGTTCATGAATATGAATAATACGACAAAACCAAATTTGAGCACAGAGAGAGTACCTTAATACGTTATGAGCTGGCTGGTGGTGCGCGGCGAAGGGGCAAGATCAGTTGATGCAGATGCCCTACTGGAGGTGCGGTGACGAGATGGCTACTGGCGACAGGTGGCGCGGTAGTGAGGCGACTGCAGACTCCCATTTGATTGAATTCTCCAGCTTCATTATAATACTCTAGTTCTCCACTGTTAATCAGTAATAAGTAGTGCAAAGAAGGTGAATAACACTGGGTTGATTTAGGAATTTTGGAGGAGCATCTCAGTTTTAGTGTGCCTGGTTCTTCTTGAACTGCTTCAGGACTATTATGAACATCATTGCCATAAATCTCCTCGAGCTTAGCAAATTTATTCATTTCGGCATCTATATTGGAGCTGTTTGGTTCTGCCTTTGACCTGTCTTTATACATCATATTCTCATTGAATATGACATCCCAACATTTGATGATCTTCCGATTTTCATAATCCCAAAATCGGTAACCAAACTCATCACCACCGTATCCAAAAAAGACACATTTGCTAGACTTAACATAAAGTTTACTTCTTTCAGTAAAATCTATGTGTACGTAAGAAATACAACCAAACACTCTTAAGTGCGAAAGGTTTATCTCTTTTCTACTCCAAACTTCCTTTGGTATTCCACCATCCATGGGAAATGAGGGTCTATGATTGATCAAGTAGGTTGCGATGTTAACGGCTTCAGCCCATAGTATCTTGGGTAAGCCGGTATGTATCCTCATACTTCTGGTATGTTCATTCAGAGTTCTGTTCATGTGCTCCGCTACGCCATTTTGCTGCGATGTCATGGGAAATGTTTTCTCCATCTTGATTCTATTGTTTACACAAAATTCTCTGAATCTACTATCTATTTACTTTCCTCCATTATCAGACCTCAACCGTTTGACTTTCAAACTAGTTTCATTTTCTACCATGGCCTTCCATTTTCTGAAGGTATCAAAGAATTCTGATTTCTTCTTCAAAAAATAAACCCACACCTTCCTTTTAGAGTCATCGATGAAGGTGACATAATACAATGAGCCTGTAAGAGATGGAACTGGAGATGATCCCTATACATCGGTATGAACCAGTTCTAACTTTTCTACCTTGGGTGTCTTACCATTCTTTACAAAACTGACCTTCTTCTGTTTCCAAAGATGCAATCCTCAAATAGGTCGACATCTACACTTTTCAGATCTTGCAGCTTCTCTTTTGACAAAAGTGTCTTCATCCCTTTCTCGCTTATATAGCCAAGCCTTTGGTGCCATAGGTTTGATTTTCCATCAACATCTACTGCTGCAATGATATTTTCTAAGTTTGAGGTTACATAGAGAGTACCAGTCTTCTTTCCACAAGCAATGATGAGTGCTCCTTTGGTAATCTTCCATTCACAGTCTGCAAAGATTGTACAATATCCTTCTCCATCAAGCTGTCTTACCAAAATCAAGTTTCTTTTGAGGCTAGGAATATGTCTCACTTCTTGCAGCTTCTAGGTAGTCCGGTTTGGCAAATTTAATCGGATGTCTCCTTTTCCCACAATCTTCAAAGTTTCATCATCAATGATGAACCCTCCATAAGTCACCACTAGTATAGTTTTTCATGATTTCTCAGCATGGGGTGGCATAGAAAGATGCCCCTGAATCTAAAATCCATGATTTAATCTGATTGTTGACGCTTAGAATCATAGCATCACCTACTTCCTCTGTCACATTGGCATATTCCTATGCACCATTATCTTTCTTAGGTGCTCAATAATCCCTCTTAAAGTGATCCTTCTTGCCACAATTATAGTAGTTAAAATCTTTCCTTCTCGATCTAGATTTACTCCTTCTAGGTTTCGATTTTCTACGATTTGAATTTCTTTATAAAGTTCTCCCTATAGACTCTGTGTATAAAGTCGAAGAGTTTGATGCTTTACCCGATTCTCTCTGCTAAATTTCTTCACTCAATTCTAGACCCCGAACATCATCAAAATTCAATTTACTATTTCTCGACAAGCTGATGACTGCTGTAACGGTAGCATTCTAACTGTCCGGTAGAGATGATAAGAGAATCAAAGCCCAAACTTCATCATCGAATTCAATTTCCACGAAACTCAACTGGGTTGTGATTATGTTGAGTTCATTCAGATGTTGGGCCGTTAATGCCCATGCTGCCATCCACAAATTGAATAACTGCCTCATTAAGTGAACTTTATTTGAGCCTAATGGCTTCTCATACGTACTAGAGAGAGCTGCCATAAGACCCGCCATGGTCTTTTCCTTTACTATGTTAAAAGCATCATTGCGGGATAATGTCAATCGAATAACTCCAAGGGCTTGTCTATTGAGAAGATTCCAATCCTCATCCGTCATGCCCTCTGGCTTCTTTCCTGATAGAGGTTGATACAGCTTTTTCTGGTATAGATAATCTTCAGTCTGCATCTTCCAAAAGCCAAAGTCCGCACCATCGAACTTCTCAATTTCCACCTTCCCTTCATCTGCAGCCATTGCTCTCACTTGAATCTGGCTTCCTCTAGATCGTTTCTGATTATTCTTGTGAACCAATGTGTACTAGAACACCTTTGTTGATAAACTAGAACCGCCGATTAAAATTTCACTATTCACAAAATTTACTATTCATATGGATAGTGACCTCGCAGAAAAAACTGACAGATTTACCAACAAAAGCTCTGATACCATTTGTTAGGGAAATTATGCAATTTTCCTAAAACCAGATTTGTGAGAATGTGAAATAAAGGTGGAATAATAATACACAAAATTGATAACAGAGTTTGGCCAATTACGCCTATGTCTCCGGAGCTGCTGCAGATCTTTTACTAAGGAGAAAATTTACAAAGTGTTTACAAAACTAACAACTCATACCCAATTATCCCTAAGAATTTTTCCTTACAAAATTCTATAAAAAAACACTTTCTGTTTTCTTTCCTCACTTTGTTCTCACGGATTGCCTCTGTATTTTTTGAAGAAGGAAAAATGAGAAGCCTTCTTAATAGGCTATTCCTTGCTCAGCTAAAGCAAAAAAAAATCCATCAGATAAAGTGGCATAAATCAAGGCAACAGACAAGGAGCTTTTGACTTTTCCTCTTCTTTTCCTTTTTTCTTCTTTTCGATGCAGTTACTTTGACAAGATGAAACCCCTTGTCAAGGAATATATTAGATAACTTGAAATCCCTGTAAATAACAGGAGGATTTTCTTTATCATGCAAATATTCCAAACCTTTGGCTGCACTTGCTGCAATCCTCATTCTTGTGTTCTAATCTAAAGGTTCCTTATCAGGGGGATAATATGAAAACAATATACATCATACGATTTGAGCAATTTGACAATGAAAATTCTGATTTTTTTACAAATGGCTAACAAATAATATAGCATGTCTAATCATGACCAGATGATAACAGAATAAACAATGGGAAACATGAATTGACATTTTTAGTGGAGGTAGCTTAGTTGTTTCACTACAAAGTTACAATGATATCCCACGATTAAAAGGTAAAACTCTTCATAGAAGTTCATTCTTACAACGCAAAATATCATTTCTTAATAACGTAGCAAGTAATGGGAGTTAGTTTTTAATATGTATATTATATTAATACTAAAATGATTCCAATGAATAGTATCGATTTGCTCGTGTAAGTTTCCAAGATATAGGAAGCCTCAACAAAGATTCAGAAAAGAGGAAAATGGTTCTTGACAATTGATCACTTAGCCATCTAGATTTGATTAATCAAGTACATAAATAGAGAATATAAAGTTGATCACAACTTTTTCCATCCATTTTGGGATCTCATTTCAATAGGTTCTAATGCAACATCAGAATTTGCAACTCATGACACCTAAGCCTATGATCTTATAATGCTAATGATGCAATTATAAACCAAAGGCAATGGTTACTCCTGGAAAGATAATTAAAGTGACATTCAAAACATTATAGGTTATTCCAAGAGTGATATTCAATAATGGAAATAGGCACAACCAAGTTCAAAGTAGGTCAAAGTCGAATTGGATTTAGTGGAACAAACAAATAAGAAATAGTTCAAGGCAAGAGCCTCCTTTCCAAGAGCTCTGGATTCCACTTACCAATAAATAATAAAAAGAAAATGAGCAGGCTTACCTTACTTATTTAAAGGATAATATTTACCATAAAGATGATCTTCTGATGCCTAAAACTTTTGCAGTACTATTTAGTATGTTTTCTCTATTCTAACATAACTTTATGCCCTATTTTGTTAATTTAGACTTTTAATTTGTTATTTAATTAGTTCTATGTTATTTTGCAAAAGGCTTGCTGGAATTTAGGAATTTAGGAACTAAAAATAGGAAAGATTGAAGAGATATGGTCATATACCAATTATATATGCAAAAGGACTCCAAAATAGGCATACAAAACTCTTTTAAATCAAGAAAAGATCTTTCTAATCAGACTAGGACAAGGATATTACAAAATTTTTAGTATAAAAGGGACTGTATATATTAGATTTCACACCCAACATAACCTACATAACTTGCACTCAAAAGAGAATGTTGGGAAGAGGCGATTATCCTAGTTTCAGGGCTTTTCCTTTATAATATTTCCATTATGTCTTTTCTAAATTTATTACTAGTTGTGTTTTTGTTTACAAGCATGTTAACTTAATTCCTTTTTAGTTGTAAAGGGTAGCTAAACTGAACCCTATTTTACTGTGATTTAATTGTTTAATTGTTATCCTTTAACACATGAATTTATAATTTAATCTGTTCTTAATGCTTCTTTAATTTTTATTCAAGTTATTCATTAAAGCAACTTGAAACACTGATACATTTATGGAATTCTTCGATGAATTGATTATTAGATCTTGATAAATCATAGCTAGGATTACTAAGACAACTTGAAATATTTGACTCTTAGATAAGTTTGATGGTAATATTACATGAGTTTCATTGATTATTAATGCATATAGATAATTTTTGATTGATTACATGACCTGAAAAACTGGGTGCCTGATGTCAGAAATTCATCTAGATAGTTAGTTAGAACCTGAAATATGACTGACTTTACTGGAAGAAACTACATAACTTCATGTAAAGAAAATATGTTTAAAGCTTTTCATGGTAGATGGGGTGAGGGAAAGTAGAACTTTGGTACATTTTTAGTAAATTAATTAGTTCTTTAAGTTTTTTCGGATAGCTATTAATTATTAGTCAATAACTTCATAATCCATAGCTTGAATAGTAGTTAAAGGTGTGATTTTGAGTATTAGTGATCAATCTTCGTGTTAATGATATCTATATTGGTATACTATAATTCTAGTGCACTTGCTAGGTGAAAGTTTATCTCGTATCAAGTTTTTGGCTCTGTTACCAGGGATTGTATACATAATCTTAAAAGTGCACTTACTAATTCAAGAATTTTTTCCTTTATCTAATTATATTTTTTGTTTTTACAACAAGTTGGTGACTGTTTTTGACCTAATCAGGAGGGGGAGAGGTTTATCCATTAGATCCTAAAATTGAGCATACATTTAAAATTTTAAAGAGAACATAAAGAGAAATTATCAATAAAGAGGACATGGCTAAAAATTAACAGGGTAATCAAAGTCCTTAAAACCTTAGATATGAGGGTAATGTTCAAGGAAGAGAGCGTGCATTGAGGGACTACACAACACCAACAATTGATGGAGCAAGTTTTAGCATTCGCAGGTGTACAATTCAAGCCAATAATTTTGAAACAAAGCCTGTCATTATTCAAATGATTCAACATGTAATACAATTTGGTGGTAGAGCAAGTGAGGATCAAAACTTACATATAACTAATCTTTTAGAAATATGTGACACATTCAAGCATAATGGAGTTAGTGATGATGCCATAAGACTTTGGTTGTTCCCATTTTCTTTAAAAGATAAAGCTAAGAGTTGGTTAATTTCAAAGCCAGTAGGATCCATCACCAAATGGGAAGAGATGGTACAAAAATTATTGGGAAAATATTTTCCTCCTTCAAAGACTACTAAAATGCGTAATGATATCACTATGTTTGTGCAATTTGATGGAGAATCAATATATGAGGCTTGGCAAAGATTTAAAGAATTGCTCAGAGGATTTCCACATCATGATCTTCCAGATTGGCTTCAAATTCAAACTTTTAATAGTAGGCTAAATGTAAATACAAGGAGTTGTTGATGTAGCCTTTGGTGGAAAAACCATCCAAATTTTTCCTGGAGCAATAACAACAATAAACCTCCTTCTAGGTTTCAATAACGGTAAAAGAAATTAGATTTTAAGAAGCTCTCAAAACACTTACCCTAACCACAACTTTATTACTAAATCAAGAGGATTTATGCAAAGTACCCAAATTTTCATTAATGAGACAAAGTCAACCTTGAGAAATCAAGAAGATTCCATCCGAAACTTAGAAACTCAAATGGGAAAACTAGCAAACCAAATATCTGGTAAGAATCTAGGAACTCTCCCTAGTAACACTGAAAAAAATCCTAAAGAGCAACTTTACGCCATCAAGGTGAGTGATGAGAGAAATAACAGAGAACCTATACCTAGTGAAGTAAAAAAGACTCCTACCTTTGTGAACGTCGATCCGACACCTACCCTTGAACAATCTAAAGTTGAGCCTTTTTCAAATCATTATCAAAGGAAACAAAAGGGGGAGGAAGTGAAAGATAAAGGAAAAGAAAAGGCAGCAAAAACTAGCAAAGCAAGGAAAGGTAAGGAGGTTCAATATTCCATCTATGATCTGCAACATAGAGGTAAGTTGTCCTATCCTCAAAGATTACAACAACAATAATTAGATGAAAAGTTTGAAATTTTTTTTGATTTATTTAAGCAATTGCACATTAACTTTCCTTTAGTTGAAGCAATAGCTCAAATGTCTTCTTATGCTAAGTTTTTTAAAGATCTTTTGTTAAATAAGAAGAAGCTAGAGGAATTGTCAACTACCAAGCTAACTGAGGAGACATTCATGCTCTTGCAACACGACATGCCATAAAAGATGGAAGATTAAGGGAGTTATACTATTCCCATCTCCATTGGTGACACATATTTTGATAGATGTTTGTGTGATTTAGGAGCAAGTATTAACTTGATGCGTCTTTCCATTTATGATAGATTAGGCTTGGATGAACTTAAAAATACACGTCTCCACATAATTAGTTGATAATTTATTAAAAAAGCCTAAAGGTGTAATTAAGGATGTACTTACAAAAGTTGACAAATTTATTTTTCCTGTGGATTTTTTGGTGCTTGATATGTCAGAGAATTGTAAAGTTACTTTAATTTTAGGGAGACCATTTTTGGCCACAGGGCGTGCTTTAATTTATATTCAAAAAGGTCTACTTAGTTTGCATGTGAATGATGAAAAAGTGGTGTTTAATATGCACAAAATTATGAAATTTCCTTATACTTATTATACATCCACTTGCTTTCAAATATATGCAATTGATGAATTGATGAAAGAATTTAACTATATTGAAGATGATTCTTTGAGATACTTTTTGAAAGACAGGACAAAGAGCGAGAATGGATTGACGACACAGGAAAAGTTGGATGAGCTAAAGGGATTAATTTTTGGCAAGGAGGATTCAATGATTGAGGAAACAAAAGTTGTAGAGACAAAGGAAGAAAAAGAGTAGCTAAAACCTATTAAATAATCTTCTAAATTTGAACTTAAAACTCTCCCTTCACATTTCAAATATGTTTTTCTTGAATAAAATTCTAAGCCTGTAATTATTTATGCTTTTTTAACAAGTGAACAGGAGGAGAAGCTACTAAATTGCCTTAGAAACATAAAAAATGCCTTAGGATGGACTGTTGAAGACATAAAAGGGATAAGTCCTTTGATTTGCATGTATAAAATATTGATGAAGGACAATTGCAAGCCAGTGATCTAACCCCAAGGAGGCTAAATCCTAAGATGTAAGAAACGGTAAAGAAAGAAGTTGTGAACCTACTCGATGCAGTTATGATCATTCCTATTTCTAATAGTGAGTGGACTAGTCCTGTACATGTTGTTCCTAAGAAAGGTGGTATAACTGTAATAGCTAATGAAAATAATGAGTTAGTTCCTACAAGAACTGTAACTGGATGGCATGTGTGCATAGATTATAGGAAGCTTAATAATGCTACTAGGAAAGACCATTATCCTTTGCCATTTGTAGATCAAATGTTAGAGAGAGTTTTTGGCTTTGAATATTAATGTTTCCTAGATGGATATTTAGGTTATAATCAAATTCCTATTTCACCTGAAGATCAAGAAAAAAAACCATGTTTACTTGCACTTATGATACTTTTTCTTATAGGCGTATGCCTTTTGGTCTTTGCAATACATTGTCACTTTTCAACATTGCATGACTGCTATTTTTTATGACATGGCTGAAAAGATTTTGGAAATTTTTATGGATGATTTTACGTCAATCTTTTGATAACTCTTTGCATAATTTGAAGTTGGTTTTGCAATGTTGTGAAGAGACCAATCTTATGCTTAATTGGGAAAATTGTCCCTTTATAGTGAAAGAAGGTATAGTCTTAGGTCACAAGATTTCTTCTAAAGGTATTGAAGTTGATAAGGATAAAGTTAAATTGATTGAAAAATTACCACCACCTACATCTGTTAAGGGAGTACGAAGTTTTCTAGGACATGCAGGTTTTTATAGACGACTCATAAAAGATTTTTCGAAAATGGTAAAACCACTTTCAAATCTTTTGATGAAAGGCACTAAGTTCAACTTTTTGATAAGTGTTTACATGCTTTTAATGTGTTGAAAGAATGTTTAGTGTCTGCATCTGTTATGGTGTCCTTTGATTGGTCAAAGCCTTTTGAATTAATGTGTGATGCTAGTGATTATGCTGTAAGGCCAGCATTAGGGCAACGAAAAGATAAAATTTTTAGGCCAATATACTATACTAGTTGTAACATCCCATCTCCATATTAAGGGTTAGGACCTAAAATTTCAATGCATGTAAGCTTAAAGAGAGATTAAGGAAA
>JANQBM010005766.1:0-12847 GCA_025594535.1 Erythroxylum domingense | reverse complement strand
CAACTGAAATATCCTAACCTTGTAGGTGAATTTTAAGAGTAATTAATCCCCTTTTCTCAAAGATGAATTAATTTATCTACTTTAAACGTCACTTAGTAATCCCTTACTTAAATTTTTCCTAGAGTTTCTTAAGTTTCAAAACTTCAATTTTCACCTCCTAAGTTTTTCGGGTCTACCAACTCACAAGAAAATTCTAGTCAAAATTTCTTTCAATCTTCTAGCAAAAACTCCCTTTTTTTCAAAGGCAAATTTATACCAAGGTAATTTTCAATAATCCAAAGGAATAACAAATAAATCCAAGGAAAATCAACAAATGTATGAATATTCAGCCATAGATTCAAGCCAAATTCAATATTAAAGCATCATCAAAACATCAAATCCCTAAGAGAAATTAAAGTTCTAGTCACAAATTATCATGGTAAGCAATCCACAAGCAGAAACCCTTAACAAATTCATGAAGTAAATAATTAAAAACACGATGTTCTTGTCTGAAGGCTGCGTTGTGCTTGAGTGGAGGGAGCCTGCAGCAGTGAGTGAGAGGATGGAAGCAGCTACGTCGCTGGATGGAGATTGGCGTTGTGCGTGAGTAGTGAATGGAAGCTGCGTCTCTGTGTGGAGCTTGCGTTGGTGGAGTGGGTGCCGGTGAGAGGATGCGTGAATGGCGTGAGTGGCGTGAAGGCAAGATGGAAGTGCCAGTGGGTGAGAGATAGCGTTTTTGGGTGCAGGCTAATATTTGTTTGGATGCTGGCTGGAGGCTGGCGTGGTTTTCGTTTTTGGTGGAGATGGTTGTTTTTGTTCTTCTTCTGGAGGTTGGCGTGATTTAAGTGAGTGAAGGTTGCATGCATGGGGGCTTGAATTTACGTGAGTGGAGCCTTGATGGGTGGGTTGCGTCACTTGTGTGTGAGAGGAGAGAATGAATACTGTATGATTTTCATCTATGGAGGCATGAGTGTATGAGGGGAGGCTGGCGTTGGTTTAAGTGAATGAAGAGAGCTACTGGAGAGGAATGATTGGAGGCTTCTTTATTTAGTGGAAAGCAGCTTGGTGGAATGGAATGTGGGGCTTGAGAATACGTGAGTTGATGGATGATTTATCTTTTGTTGGATAGCCCCTGCGCAAATGAGAGTGGAGTGGAGGTGTTAGTGAAGATGGGCTACGTAAATGAGAGTTGGCGTTGGCATAGGTTGGAACGTGAGTGGGTCATGGATGCTGGCGTGAGTGTGTAGATGGGTGGATGTAGCTAAAGTGAGTGGAGCCTGCGGCAGAGTGTGAGATGGAGTCTACTGCAATGATGATGACTGCATGCGTGAATAATTAGAGGTGCTTTATCTGTGAGTCCAGGCTGTGTTTGCGTGGAGTGGGGGCTGTGTGCTGGGAAGAACCATGAGTGGAGGCTTTGGTGAGTATATGGGACCTGCAAAGATGTTGTCGTTTGGTGTACAAGGAAGGCGCCAAGGGCTGATTGGTGGATGCTAGCTGGTTGATGACGTTTTTTCAAGATAAATTTTGGCATTGTATAAAAACTAACTAGTGACGATTTAGGAGTTCAAAATTTATCAGTATCTTCGTCTTTGAGTTAGCTTCAATATGAGACTTGAATCACAGGATTTCGTCATCTGAGTCAAAAGTTATGATCGAAATATCTTCGAAAGGTCATTCTGGCAATCCAAAATCTGATGCAACATTCGGGAATTTATTTCTCATGAATGCCAGCACAGAAAAATCTGCAATTGGTCCCAAAAAATCCGTCAATGAGTCAAGAATTTAAGTATGAAATTTCAGAATTTTTAGCAAAACCAATCTCAAGATAAAAATCCCACAATAACTAAAGGTCAAGTCTATCAAACACTCAAAAACATTGCAATTCGAGACTATTTGTTTCGTTTATACACTTTGCGTCAACGAACCTCGATTAATGCTAAAACATGATAAACCAGCTATAGATAAACAAAAAATGAATATAAAAGACTTTAAATTAAGTCCTAAACATAAATGAAAATATGAGTGTATCATATTAAGGGGCAAAATAAGAAATATAAAAATTTAAGGGTAAAATTAGAATTTAATTCCAAGAAGGATATTTTTGCATTAATAAAAATAACTGAGAGTAAAATATGACTTTTAATAGGTAAGGATATATTAGTAATTATGGTAGTTAGGTTAAGTAAAAATATTTTAATAATTAAAAATGAAGTGAAAGAGAGAATAATGTTGAATTATTAAGTGTAATTGAGTTGAAAAGGTTTATTTAATAAGTCTAGTAGAATTTTGTAATGTCTAAATCTAAAGCTCAAATTAAAGAGTAAATTGGACATATCAATTAGTTGAGTCTGAAATTCAAGTAAGGATAACCTTACCCTATACTCTTAGAATAGTGTACGGTTATTGAAACTTTGAATTTTGTTATTAATAAATTATTTTACAACGAATCTAAATTTGAATTTGTCATTAATTAAATTAATACTTAATAGTTACATATATGGATTTCTAAAATATATGAATTATGTTTATTTATTTCAAATAATTAACAAAGTACAAGGTGTTTTGCTTTTATATTTTGTTACGTATTATGAGATGTATCACTTGTTAATTCAGTGAAAAATGTGTTAATTAAAATTTCAGTTATGCATGAGTATAAGTAAAAATATTAACGTAAATAAATTATGTTTATGAAATTAAATAGAGACCGACTTATAATATGTTGTGAATAAATTGTGTAAATCGTGAATCTGTTGCTTACGTAGGATATGCTACATTCGATGGTCATAGATGGATGGTTTGGTTAAAAATAAGAAAATGATAGCTAGGTATCTTTATGTGGAGTAAGTACTGGGACATCTTGAGTCCCAGGGATGTCCTATGTTAATAACTAGATGCTGAAGTGGTACCAGGATATCTTAAGTCTTGAAGATATCTTGTGCCAATGGCTAAGTACTAAAGTGGTAACAGAGTACCAATTAAATTGAGAAATTGAGATACCTAATGCTAATATTTATATATTTAATTACGTTTCCACTTAGTGAGAGATTATGATGAGTAGAGATGAATCGACAGACTATTGAAAGTAAATCTACTAAGTTAAGTAGTGCCTAGGCAATTTAGTAAATAATGAGATAAAACAAATAGAAATGATAAAATAATATTAGTCCTAATCATTACTATGATAAAAATTTTGGAAGTTTGTTAATTATTCGGATATGTTAAGTAATGTTGTGCATTTTAGTATTATATGTATGTTTTGATCACTTTACTGGTTTCTATATATATATTGAGTTATTTGATTTCAAATATACATTTAGTTAACCTTACTGAGTAGGCAGTTCATCTTTTGCCATTGTTTTTGTTTCTAGGAGAGATAAATTGTCAATAACTCAAGTGCAAGTGATTGACAAAGTGAGGTTTGTTAATTTATGCCTTATAGCGAATTGATTAGTTGTAGTTTAGTGACAAAATAATTTAATGGTATTTTTTATTTTGTACATTTGTAGATGTATATGATAAAGTTAATGAGATAATTATACATTGCAGATGAAATTATAATTATGAGATTTATATTGGATTTATGTATTATCATTAAATTATTCCTAGTCATTATTTTATTAAGACTGGACATTACTAGAACGTAAAAAGATTAACACACGTTATGTTTTTCTTTATGAAGGAAGTAGTCGATCTCATAGACTAAAGTATGGAGATACTTAAATAAAAGTTTAAGTGCTTGTTAGAGAACAAGTTCAATAAATTTACTCGTTATAAGAAATCAATTTGAAACATTATTTGTATGTTTATAGAAATTCTCATTATGACAATTATATAAGTGATCATTTGATTTGAGGTTTTCAAAATTATCTTATATAGGAATTGCTATATTTTGAAACTACTTATAAGTTATTATATGTATTAGTAGTTCATTTAGTAGTCATTAGATGTAGCATGAACTATATAAAGATAGTTGAGCGATCAAGATAGGATTCATCATCGTAAAGTAATTGGGGAGAATGTTTAGTTGTTCTTGATTACTATTGATTTGAAAAATATTTGTCCAAGGTAAAATGTCATTTTGTAATTAGTTTACAAATGTCATTAATTTAATCAATAGCTAACGGCGGAGAAGTAATATGATTAAACTCAAAATAAAGTAGACATTAATTCGATATTCCATATCTAATCGGAACTTTGTATGATGAAAGTATTGAATTATACAGAAAAATCATGCACGAAAAGGTTTGTCAAAACTATTTTAACATTTCTAAATATTTGGGTGGTGATGATGTGTTGCTAGATGTTAATATTGATTTATGATTATAAATTGTTTAATTAGAGAATTAAAGATAAATTAAAAGGATTTTTAATTTACATAATTCTAATAATGAATTAGAATTAGAATTACAATTTATAATAATTGTCAATATATTTGAGAACCTAATAGGTCTCATATAAAGAACGAGTTGAAAAGAACAAAGCTATTTAATTAAGTTGGACTTGATTGTAAAGTTTGAGAAATTTTATGATTAAATATGAAAATTTTAATAAATAAGAATTAATATGAGATATTAGATCTTATTTGAGCATAACTGGTATTTAATTACATTTTAGTGATTTAATTAAAATTAAATTCTTTGATTTAATTTTAATTAAATCACTAAAATGTCCAAAAATTATTATAAATAAGTTTAAACTCCAATGAAACTAGCACTTCAGTCTTAATCCTTTATGTAAGAATTATAGAGTTCTCTCAACATGTTTTATAGATACCGTTAAAGGCTAGACATGAGATGAATCAGTTTCAGAAACAGTTTAAAGTATACGACAAGATAATGATCAAGTTTCAAAATAAGGTTTGACTTAAGATTAATCCTCTATTATGATCTATGTGTTAATTGTTTTATCTTAGTTTTTGAGAAATCAAAATATGAAAAATTTTCATAACTATTCTGTTGTGGTCAGGAATAGATCCTATTCCGATTTCTCAACAATAGTATTGGAGTTAAATTTTAATTTTATAATTTGATTAAATTTGCTTATTGATTTGATTAAAAATAACAAGGCTTAAAATACTAATTAATTAATAAGCATGTAGAATACAAATTAAGATTAATTAATTAAAACCTCGTATTTGGTTCTTGAATAAGAAAATTCAACAAATGCAACCTTTTCTTTTTCCTGAAAGCTTACAACATTATTGTTTTGGTTCTGGAAAACAAGTACTCTAAAAATCAGAATGCATCTCTTTGAATCTGGAAAAGAAAACGTTGGTTGTGTTTTGGGTTTTGGGTTTGTAAAGGTCTGCTTTGTATGCCAGCAATTTGGTTATATTTTGGGCTAGATATTGTGGCTCGAAATGTCGGAATAAGTGAGCCATCACCAACGGCGAACATAATCGCTGGGAAGGAGGCGATTAGTAGCAATTAGGTAGCCAGTGGCGACGACCGCCCAGAAACCAGTGACGTATCACCATTAGTGAGGTGTGTTAACTTGCCCACAAGAGGCAGCCCGCTAGAGAAGACAACCGCGACGCTGGTGAAGCTGGAGTGCGCCGACGGTGGAAAACATGCAACAGTCTGCGATGAGGAGCTTCCAGCGGAGGCGTAGCAGGAGCAAAAACCAGCAGCTGCGACGTGAAATTTCCCGAAAATACGCGTCCGTACACTCCTACACTCCTTTATTAATTTGTCTTTATATGCTTTAACCTTTAATTTTAATTAAATTAGTTTAATTAAGATAAAAACAGTATAAATCCCTAAGAAATTTGGAAAAGTATTTTCTAATTGTTTTCAAAGGCTATTTTATTAGTAATATTTTTTAATTTAGTTTCATTTTCAAGGATTTTAATTATTAAATTAATTCAAATACCAAATCAATAATTGGCAAAAAACAAATATTTAAAAGAGTTATCTTTCATAATTAGATTATGTTAGATAATCAATATAATGGGATTATATTAATTAAGGTGATATCTTAATTTCAAAAATTAAAGTAGTTATTTTTCTTAATATAATTAGGATTATTAATTATATTGATTCCTAATTTGGTTTCAATTATATTGAAATTAATTAACAAGACTATTTAAAATTAAGAAAATTATTTCCTCAAGTAATTAAGAAAGGTGTTTCTTAATTAAGTTTATTTATTACAAGATGATTGAGATAAATTAAATTTATAGTTTTATGTATTTCGAGAATTACTATTCAATTCATTTAGAAATTGTTTCTTTATTATGAATAGTAAGTTTTTGATTTATTACAAAAGTATTTTTCTTGATTAAATTTTGAAAAGTGATTTCATTTATTCATTAAGAAAAATAAGCTTTCTTCAATATTTTTTAAAATAGTTTTCTAACTTATTAAAGAAAGATTTTCTAATTAATTAAGAAACCAATATCTAAATAAATAATATAAAGGACTTTCTTAATTAAGAAATCAATATCTAAATAAATAATATAAAGGACTTTCTTAATTAAATTTAAAAGTGTTTTATTTGATTTTAAAAGTAGTTTCCTCTTAATATTAAAAAATATTTTTCTGATTATGAAAAAAAAAGATTAGAAATAATTTTCTAATTGGAATAGAATATGTTACTTATATAATTTTGAAAAAGGAGTTTTTTCTAAATTACAATGAGTAAGAAGAATGATTTATTGAAAATTATTTTTAATTAAATTTTGTTAAAGGAGTCAAGATAATTAGAAATAGTTTCTAATTGAATTTGAAATTTGTTTTCAAATCAAATTAAATTTCTATTTGGAATAAGAATTTAATTGATTTAAATATCAATGAATTTAATCTAATTTAATTTTTCTTAAAATTTGAAAATATAATTTAAGATTATGAAGATCAATAACTAGAATCAAACGAAGCATGATGTTTTATGCATATAATTTGATTATGAGTACATAAGTTGCATACTTTATTTAGATGTTTGATATATACATTGGATGCAAGTTAAATTGTATGTTTTATATGAGTGATATTTTTCATGCAATTTTTCTGTTTGATGAGACAAATGAAATTAAATCTCTAGTTAAAATATTAAGTACACGTTGAGAATGTAATTTTTGCCTTCCATTATTATAAGAATAAACAGAAAGACAAATGAAATTAAATCTCTAGTTAAAATATTAAGTACACGTTGAGAATGTAATTTTTGCCTTCCATTATTATAAGAATAAACCAAAGTTCTGTTTATTGTTAGGCTTGTTGAGTAAACACAATACTGCTTTAACCTGAATATGTTTAGTCTTATATCAATGTGTTCTACTTAACTAAATTTGTGTGATTTGAATGAACAAACTCATGATCACATGAATTTAGAGGTAAGGTTAGAAATAACATATAAGATACATTTTTACAAGAGTTATCACCTAATGGATCTAGGAGTTACATGAGACGTGATTAATAAAGTTGTTATTTATCTAATTTAAGCTTAGTTGGTTTATTGGGTAAACTTAAGATCAAATATATTTGAATGAGATCCTAGCTTACTAGAAAGACTAGAGTAATCTTTCCAAATGATAATGAAGGCTATTATTTTGAATAAAATAGTGAGAGTAACCAAATACATGATTAAAATCCTAATTTGATTTGGTTGTCATTACATATAATTAATTACTTGTTTTTCTCACATTTAAATGTTTTTTTAGTGGAATTTACCTTGTTTAGCATAATTGATATTAAGTTAGTGAACTGAATTTCTTGGACATTGGATTATGTTTTGGGAAGAGTTTTAAAAGTTAGATAGAAAAGTTATATGCTCATTATATAATTTTGTTATAATCCGTATTAAAGATGTGGTGACAAATTTTTATAGATATGTCAAAATCATAGAGATGATAAAATGTAATGACATTTTGAGTTGACTAACGTCTCATACACTTTGAAGACAACATATAAGATGAATGTCAATACCATTATAACAAGATACAAGAGGTTGCATGGAGTAGTGTTGAAAGATATATTACCTTGATGAAATTGTTTCACTTAATATAGCCTACTAAAAGCATAATTGGCATTAGAAGAAAATGATTGCATGACTTTTTTTGCCTATGCTTGATATGATATAGATCGTACATATTTCTAGTTCATGCTTATGAGTATATGATACTGAATTTAGATTCAACGTTATTATAATATTCAATGCATGATAAGAAATAAAATGTTGAGTAAAAGTAGTTGATCCAATTTTATACAAATAGTATGTATATATTGGATCAAAGGAGACTTATATTTAATATAAATGACAAGAATACAAAGCTAGATAATCGAGACCATCTTTTTATGCCATTTTGATCAAATCAACATGGTGAGAATCATAAAGTTACATACAAGGGTATATGTATCCTTTTGATTATAAATCATATGAAACTTGTGAAACTTGTCAAGTTGAAGAATAACCTAGCCAACCTTTGGTGAAACGATGATGATAATATTGAATTTTTTAATTTATACTTGTGATATATTGGATGGAATAACAATTCATAAAAGGATAATATTTATATTTCATTATATTACTAATGACTTTATGTGAAATAATCATATATATTAAATGAAATGTTGATTTTGTAGGAAAATTCCGGTGTGTGAATTAAGCCTAGCAAAATTTTTTCCGAACCGATAACCCAACCCCTTTTGATCTAGAAAAAATAATATTCGAGTTAGAATTTGTTTAATAGAATTTAAATCAGGTTGACCGATTTTTGTCCGAATTAAAATCAAATCTAGATCCGAGTTGACCTAATCAGACAAAATGTTTGAATTTTTAAAATTGGTCAGCACCGAATATTTAAAACCAATTAAAATTGTCCGATCTGAATTTTAAAAAAGCAAAAAAATTATTGATTCAAAATTTGCCAAAGAAAAAAAAACGTAATTTTGAGTTTTGATTTGAAGTGCGCTTTTTCTTTTTTACCCTTTTTTCTTTGTGGCAGGAGATGGGAAGAAGATGGTGCAATTTAATGGTCCTTTGCTATTAGTTAAAATCGGACAAATCGGTTCCGAACCGAGTTGGGTGTTTTCTAATCCAGTTTGGTTCCTGATTAGCTTGGTAAAGAAGAATTTGGTTTCAAATCAGTTTAGGGTCATGAAATTTTTACCTTTGTCTGAATTGTCCGAAACTGGTTTGGTTTGAAACTGATTTTTTTCCAACCCTAGCCTACATCATATACATTAGTGTGAAAAATAAAAAACATTTGTTCTGGGACTTTCTCAAAGTCCAGGATCTATATGCTTATACAAGGAAATACCATTAAACCTAGATTAAAATTCTCAATTCACATACCTGTTCATAACATATATATATATATATATATATATATATATATATATAGGAATTCCTGGCATGTACGCAAATCAATCATTCATATAATAACCATGTATCTTGTGTGTAGTCTGCTCCGTTCTTCGATCTTCTACTTGCTGGGTTGTCGCAAACCACAACGACTAAAATAGACCGTCTCTAACGGTATCTACGCAAGATCGAAGAAACTAACCTAATCAAACTCTTTGATCCAGAAATGGCTGGAACAAAGACAAGAGTGCTATGTCTCTTCTTGTTCTATGGAGAGCAAAACCATGAAAGAAAATGAAGAGGAAGAAGATGAGAAAGATGAAGAGAATAAAGTGAGAAATATAAATAAATAAATAAATAAATATATATATATATAAATGCTGAGGTGGTCCAGTCACGCTGGGGTCGATCCTACCGGGTCTCGAGTGTGGAAAAAACACCAGAGACCTGTTTCAGCAATATTGATGTCGCGATCTCGTCGGAACATATCCTGATCTCATCGGGATCCATTTGGTTTTATTACTCTCCATATAATGGATTTTTATCCAAAACTATTTTACGAATGCTTCGAGTCACTCTTATGCGTGTGACCCATTAGGTTCCAACTATGTTGGCCACTAGGATTAACATTTAATCCAAGTAAGACATGAGTGGCGTCTAGCTAGCAACACATCATGACCCCCAATTGACCAGAAAGTAAGCCTTTTGACGAATGAACCTATGCTCGTCACGGACTATCTCACGAACCCTCCTATAGACAATTGCTGTGCAATTCATCCTTTCATCATGCTATACCCCACTTGGTTATGAGTATGAGCAAAGTGTCAACTCTCACTAGACTGATTATGTTAAATCTAACCCAAGTGATATCGATTCTCATCCTGGAACTCATTACTCTATATGTCAATGAAGACATTCATCATGACACATGTACTCTGGCCAAAGATTTCCAAGTAATGACCCCGATAAGAAGTCATGGGTATCATCTTCTGCTATCACAGAAGTGGTAAATCCTCTATTGGCTACTCAGTTATCTTTGAATACCTCAGGTTGCACTCAATCACCACCCTATAAGCGACCTCTGGAAGGCAACAAGGAATGGAGTCAAAGCACATAATCAATATCTAAGATATCCTTGAGTACCTCAAGTCTAAGGACACTTGCACCATTGCTATGATGCAATTATCACTGACATTAGAATAGGACATCTATGTGATGATCTCATGGTAGGTCATCCAATATACTTAGTACCTCTAGTAAGCATCCACACCTCAACTCTAAACATCTCATGTTCACAATTTCTGAGATCCACTACTTGATCAAATCAAGGAATTTGACATGTGCTAGTCTATCCAGATTAACGATGTCTAGTCTCATTAATCCTATAACTAAGGATAATTTAGATACTGACATAATTGCACATGATAGGAATCTCAGTAGTATGATCACATCATGATTTCCTTAATGCTATGTCATATATCATAAACTTCATTAATTATCTTATAGATCAATACAATTCATAAATAATGAACACCAAATTAATGAAATATGCCTTTCTTTATTATTGAAAATAAACTCTGTACATAACTTTGTACAAAACGCGCTAAAGGCGATTTCCTTTAGTACACTACTTTAACATATTTAATTTTTTGAAAAGTTTAATTTGTTTAAATCTAAGTAGAAATTAAGTGTTGAGAATGCTGAATCATTTCAATGGGATCAATTTGTTGAGTTTTAAATTTTTGGTTATCTGTATGGAATGAAATTCTCTAGTGTATGCCTTCACCATAAAATTTCATAAGAGTATGATTTTATGCAAGGAGAAAAATACAATACAAGATATTATATAATGCAATAGTATTCCTTCTATAATGATGCCTAGTATAATGACTTACCTTCAATAGTTCCAATTGAATCAATTAGTAAGATCTCATATTAGATACGAAACACCAAGCCTTTAAAAGAGTCAAAGTTAATGATTTAAGGATATGATACTTCGTTGAAGCATATATTATCCATTAAGTTTATAATTTAATTGGATAACAATAGGTTATGAGATATCCAAGAGGTTGGAAATAATCTTATAGACCTATTGAATAGATTGTTTGTTTCAATATATACTTATAAGAGAATGATTCTCAAGTTAAAAAGTAAGAGTGAGTTGAAATTTGAAATGTTCAAATCTCATAATAATACATCCAATTAGAAGTAGTGCCTTTGATGATACATTTAATGTATAATTGAAAGGCTACGAGATGTTGAAAGACTCACTTTCATGATGAATTAAAAGAGTTTGTTTTAGAGATGATTGTGAATTTATCATGTCTACAAGAAGATTAGTGGGAGTATAATTGTACTCTTCAGTGGGAGTATGTAGAGACATATTGCTCATAGAGAAAAATAATTCTAATTTTCAATTGTCCAAAACATATTATCCAAGAACAACTCTTGTTGGATATGAAAAGGGTAATAACTTAATTATGGAAATTAGATCTATAAAGATAAATTGGAAGTTGTTTACCTATTTTAAGTCCAAGAACATAGATAATGTACTAAAAATGTTTAGTGTTTGAGATATCTGATACTTGTGAAGTATTAAAAATATCAATTATTTTATGTATGAGTTGATATTTCAGTTATGGATGATAACGATATTATTTTAGAAGTAAATCCTAATGAAGGTCTATTTTACTTAAGAACAATATCATTCAAGATTGGAAAGGTTTCAATGTAGCAATAGTTGCTAATTAAGCCATAAATAATTTTTCATTTAGTGGAAATGATTAATTGGATTAATAAGTTCTTTAGTGAAATTGATATAGTGTTGGACCCCGATCCTCTCCATACTAGTAATGCATGTGATTAGATTATGTTGAGGATTAATTTTGATTAATTTGATTTTGATTAGGTTTTATTAAAATGTTTTTGGGAGTAGAATTTTTTTTTAAAGATTGATGTTATTAAAAGGAGAGATTAGATTAAATTAGAAAAGCTTATGGAGTTATTAAAAATTGAAAGATCATGTTCTTGTAGGGGTATTTTTGGAAGATCACTAAAGAGGTTAAAATTTAAGTCTTACAAGGAGGGGCATTTTGGTCTTTTTGATTCTTGTTAAGTGAAAGAAAGAAATAAGGCTAAGTGTTTGTCGTGAGTGAGTGTTAGAAGAAGAACATTTTCATAAGACAAAGAAGAAAGTGAGATTCGGTGAAGAAGAAGAGAAGAAGAAGAAAATTAGGGTTTACCTTCCATTGATCTAGAAGGGTGTTTTTAGAGTGGTTATAAAAAAGGAAAGTGAAAGAGGAGGGTTTACTACTTCATTTAGGGCAAGAAGCAAATTTCGTGGGACAAGTTCAAGGTAAGTAAATTTTCGGATTTTTCTTGAGGGTTTGGGTTCAAATGCCTAAGGGAAAGGCATGAGTATGCTTGTCTAGGATTAAATTCATGTTTTTATTTTCTTAGGTTTTTATTTCCGATTTTTATTAATTTTGGGATCTTTTGTGTCTTGAAGAGGATCATTCAAGACAAGAGGAGCAAGTGGAAGGGGCTTTTGATCAAGCTTAAGCAC
>JANQBM010005708.1:0-12854 GCA_025594535.1 Erythroxylum domingense | reverse complement strand
AGTGTTTTCAAAAAAAAATTTATACCGATTTTTGTTAAGTGCTAAATGAAGTGTTAAGTGATGTGACATGCCACCTTAGCGGGGCACGGATCCGGGTATCACTGTCGATATCGGGTTCGGGTCCGGTAGGAGTTGGGGTGTTACAACATATATGAGGAATTAACAAAATTAAAACTAATCCTTCAGTCCAAGTTGACCGACCTTTGAGCCATGTCCTCTATCCAAAAGTAGTATAAAATCTCTTCTAAGCAGTCTTAGAGCTAAGTCGTCGCTCTCTCGAACCTAAAAATGTCAACGTTACAATTTGGTTGAGTTTTGCAAACTCAGTTAATTAACCATCCTCGATGGTTCACTTTTGTCATGCAACACAATAATTCATATAGTTCTCATTATCTCAATTATCATCATGTGATATCATGAAACATTTTACTCATAAATGTCACATTTTAAAAACCATATGATTCATTATTTCATCCCGATTATGCCAAACATGTTCATCGATGAAAATCCTCAAAACATTGTAATTATTCAATTTATTCATATCACATGTGTATGCAATGTTTATGAGACTCAAATTCATTTATTTCATTGTTGCTACCGAGTGCCTTTTTTACTACCCCGTATCTGTTGTGGATATTGAACTATATCATGCGATCCCTTATCCATTGGGGATACAGGGCTCTTCATATATTAAGCCTTAGGCTCTTACTATAAATTTATGAGCTTTAAGCTCTTTTTCATTGGGGACTCTAGTCACAACTACCTTTTTATTTCATACATTCGTGAATAAGATGCATTATACATATTCAATCATCTTATTCAGTCCATTGCATTCGCATTCACATTAGTCATCGCACTTGGTACGACATTCAACATATAGATTGAGAACACATTTATTTAATCATATTCTCATTCAAGGAATACTCAGACATTTTATGTTCAGAAATCAATACACAAACATCATATATCAATTTAATTTAGAATTAAATAAACAATCAAGGTGAGACCATCTTAGGTTACTTACAATTCCTACCTTTAGCTTATTGCCTTGCAATCCGGGCAAGCGGTCGCTCAATGTGCTCCTCTATATGCAATCACATACATTTATATGTCACTTCTGTGTATTTTCATATGAATATTAGTCATAAGTACATTTATGTATGTGCCATGTGTTATGTATGTTCAATGAAAAATTCTCAGGTATGTTTCTTTAATACACTTTATAAATAATTCACCACACCTTTATGCACGTTCAATGACAAATTCTTGGCTATGTTTCTTTAATACACTTTATAAACAATTTACCACACCTTTCAATCATTATTTAATCCGTAAAACCTTTTTCTTACCTTAATGCTTTCGTTCAACACCAACTAGATTCATTTAAGCTCTTATTTAACTTTTAATACCTCATATAGAAATACCTTAGCAATGGTTAGTTCAAGCTTCATTCAAAAGACAACTCTTTTTCTCCATAGTTCTGGCCATGATTGTGGTGTTCCTGCCAAGAAATGACAGAAACATTTTCTGGCTAGGCCACGATCATGCTGTAAAGGTCATGATCATGACAGAAACATTTTTTGTTAGGTCACAATCATGGGGTGAGGGCTACGATCGTGCCTTACAATTTTCATCCTCCATTCATTTGAATTCAACACATATCATAACACCAATTTCATGCCAATTTTCCCATAATTCACTACCTCTAATACAACATCATTACACACTAATTCAAATACCAATTTGATTGCATCCCCTTATCAAACTCTATTCAATTGATTAGGCATCTTCAATTACATATTCTCATTTATGAAATCCATAACATCACATTCATAGCATCAAACAAGTTATCCACTAAGTTATGTCCTCATTTTAATCCCAAATTAAGTCCAAAAATATCATAATTATATACTTCATCCTTAATTGGTTCAACCATTACATAATCAAAACATTTCCATGAAAATTCATAGCCCACAATCGTGGCATCCCTTGCCACGATCGTGATAGAAATATTTCTCCCACTTATCCTATAATTTTCTAGTTTTTCTCAAGGCATATTTTTAGGTCGATTTTGTTTGACCATTATGAACTAGAAAATGAGATTTTTAGACAACAATTTCTTCTAATTAAATGTTATCTATGTCCTAAGTTTCTAATGAAATCAAATTAATACTTTTTGGTTCAATATCAAGCACGTTATAATGAAAATACTACAGACTATTCTCATACCTCGATATAACATAATTCTCAAATTCAAGACAAATTTCAAGACTCTTAAGGATATATTTCAATTTCAATTCCTTCATAAACAATGTAGCCATACGTTTATAGTTTAATCTAAATCAAAATCCATCCAATTTGGATATTCACAAGTCAAGTTATAGCCAAAATACAGATGTATGTTCAGTAAAACACTACATATAATATACTCCAGCACACTTCATTGCCCTAATTCTATCATTTTTCTATCATTTCAAGTTGATGATTGAATTAAACCTAAGTTTCTAGTTCAGAATCCTCTAGTCACAATTCACAAATTCGTGAATGATCACCACCCAAATCCAGAACCTAATTCCATATTTTTCTACACTTTTGTCTACTTCACTCATCTTCATTTTAAGACATCACTCCATTTCTCACAATCCTTCATCTCTTTATTTGTATCACCCAATTTGCTTCTTCCAGCTTCACTTCACTCATATATGCATTAACATCACTCACGCATGCATCAATCCATAGGCATGAAAGCATACACCACTCACACATGCATCCATTTACAAACATGAAAACCTCATCAAAATGTCAGTTACAATACCATAAAACTTAAAGCATAACTTACTTGTTTTAACCTTCAAATCCTTCAGCAAAATTCTAGAAATAGGGAGAGCAAATAAGAGATTTTGATGGATAGAAAAACACAAGGATTTAACAACAATAAAAAAATTCAAAGGGCTGAAGACTTTGCAAGGTGTAAAGTGGATAAACCAATAACACAAAAATACCCAGCTAGGTGCTTCGGTGATGAAGAGTAAGGAGAAAGATGATGTTTTCGAAGGTGAACAACAAGGGAGCTGCAAAATCTTCCTTTCCCAAAACTATGACTTAGGTGTCTCATTTTTGTCTTAACACATGTCTCCAATGCATGTCTACCATTTGTCACCTTTGTAAAGCTACCATTTGTCTCTTAGCTATTGGTCCATATGTTACATATTAATAGGTCCATTTGTCACTCCATCATTAGTCCATTTTTCCTTCTTCTAAGCTACCAAATGTCACACTTCCATTTGTCTCTTATTTCTACATTTTTCCTAGTCTAAAATACCCCAAATTTTTAAAAATTTCATAAATGTAGCCAAAAATACTAAATCAATTCTATTACACACCAATTCAATTTTCAAGACAAATAATTCACAATTCGCATTTTAATCGAATCGAAATCACTTATACTAAAAAATTTCAATGAAATGAATGTACAATTATTTTAATGATTGTCAACATTATTCACACGTATGAGTATGCCATATGATGTATGACATGTATTTCTAAATTCTCAATAAGCTCTCGTGTATGGTATCTTAGGGTTGTCACCCTGATCATGGAATAATGGGATATTACAATTCTCCCCTCCTTGAGAAATTTTGTCCTCGAAATTCTTCCCTGATTGATGAAACAGGTGGGGATATTGCTTCCTCATATGCTCCTCTATTTTCCAAGTTACTTCCTCAGTCGAGTGATTTTTCCATAGAACTTTCACCAATGGAATTACCCGATTCTTCAATTGTTTTGTCTGATATCTCACTATCTTTACTGACTCCTTAACATAACTCAGATTACTGGCAACTTCAATTTCTTGGGCTGGTAATACATGCATTGGATTCGACCTATATCTCCTAAGCATACTCATGTGGAATACATTATATACCTGAGACATTTCACTCGGTAAGGCTAATTTGTACGCCAATGGTCCTACCATCTCAATGATCTCATAAGGATTAATGTACCTAGGGCTCAATTTGCCCTTCTTGCTAAATCTCAACACTCCTCGCCAAGGCGAGACTTTCAAGAATACCTTTTCTCTTACATTGTACTTTGTATCCTTTCTATGTTGATCAATATAACTCTTCTTTCTATCTTGTGCTGCTTTTATTATGCTTCGGATCAGTTTTACCTTATCCACTGTATCTGGTATCAATTCTAGGCCTTTAATTATTCTCAAACCTTCCTTATCCCAATATAGATGCGATCGCCATTTTTTGCCATACAATGCCTCATAAGGTGCCTTCTAATACTACTGTGGTAGTGGTTGTTGTAAGCAATTCAATCAAAGCTGTGTATTGATCTCAAGCTCCTTAAAACTTGAATACATATGCTCTAAGCATACCCTCTATAGTCTTGATTGTCCTTTCACTATGTCTATTTATTTAAGGATGAAATGTAGTGTTGATGTTCAACTTCTTACTCATAGTCAATTGTAGGACCTTAGAAAACTTTAAAGTAAATCTAGGATCCCTGTCTGATACTATGGGCACCGTAACCCCATGTAGTCTCACTATCTCATTCACATACCTTCATGCCAACTGGTCTAGTGAACCACTCTCTCTCACTGGTAAGAAATGGGTCGACTTAGTCAATCAGTCTACTTCAACCTATATAAAATCATTTTGCCTCAAAGTCTTAGGCAATCCTATAATGAAATCCAATGTGATTTGTTCCTATTTCCACTCCAGAATAGGTAACGAATGAAGCTTCCCAATTGGAGCCTGATGTTCAACCTTAATTTACTGACAAGTTAAACACTTAGCTACATAATCTGCTGTTAGTTGTTTCTTCATCCCTGGCCATAAAAAATGTTACTTAAGCGTATTATACATCTTGGTAGTACCAAGATGCATAGCATAATTTGCTTATCCATTTCCTCTAGAATTTCCTTTCTCAGTTAATCTACATTAGGCACATACAATATCTGTTTTAACCATATCGTTTTATATCTATTCAAATTCAGAATCTGGATTCATCTTAATCTTCTCAATCAACTTCACCATTTTAGGATCTTTACTCTGAGCTCTTCTAATTCTATCATGCAACATTGGTCTCAAATTTAGCATAGTAATCAAGGCTTCATTCTGCTCTAAATTTAGCTCCACATTCAAAGCTCTCAATTGAATCAAGCTTGGTAACCTCGATAACTGAATCTGAGCTACACTGCTATCCGACTTCCTACTCAATGCATCAGCCACTATATTAGCTTTTCTTGGATGATACTCAATCGTACAGTCATAATCCTTTAATAGCTCGATCCATCTTCTCTGCCTTATGTTCAACTACTTCTGACTCAGCAGATACCTCAAGCTCTTATGATCAGTGTATATCTGGAATGTTTCTCTATATAAATAATGTCTCCATATCTTTAAAGCAAAGACTACTACTACAAGCTCTAAATCATGTACTAGATAATTCATTTCGTGAGACCTTAATTGTCTCGATGCATAGGCTATCACCTTGCCACACATCATCAATACACATCCCAATCCTTGATGCTTAGCATCACTAAATACTACATAACCACCAGTTCCCAGTGGAATAGTCAACACCAGAGCTGTAGTCAACTGATGTTTCAGTTCCTCAAAACTTCTCTAACACTCATCACTCCATCTGAAGATCACATTCTTCCACAGAAGTTTAGTCCGAGGGGCTGAGATTAAAGAAAATCCCTCGATAAAACTCTGGTAATATCCGACTAATCCTAAGAAACTCCAGAATTTAGACACTTTCTTTGGAGCCTCTCATTTCATTACTGCCTCTATCTTCTTTGAATCCACTTGAATACCTTGCCCACTTACTATATGACCCAAAAATACTGCTTGATCCAGCCAAAACTCACATTTGCTGAATTTAGCATATAGTTGTTTCTGCCTTATAATCTGTGATATCTCTCTTAAGTGCACAGCATGCTCTTCTCTATTCTTCGAATACATCAAAATGTCATCGATAAACATTATGACGAAGCGATCCAGGTAGGGTTCAAACACCTTATTCATTAATGCCATAAATGCAGCTAGGGCATCAGTCAATCCAAACGGCATTACTAAAAACTCATAACGTCCATTCCTGCTCCTGAAATCACTCTTCGGGACATCAGCCTCTGTTATCTTTAGCTGATAGTACTTATATCTCATATCTAACTTAGTGAACACCTGTGCTCCCTGTAACTGATCAAACAAATCATTGATTCTAGGCAACAGGTACTAGTTCTTCACTGTGACCCAATTTAGTTGCCTATAATTGATGCACGGTCTTAACGTTTCATCCTTCTTTTTCACAAATAAGACTAGAGCTCACCAAGGTGAAACATTGGATCTAATAAATCCCTTATCCAGTAACTTTTGTAACTGAGTCTTCAACTCCTTTAGTTCCACAGGTGCCATCCTATATGGGGGAATAGATATACGAGCAGCACTTGGAACTAAATTAATTGTGAATTCTGTTTCCCGATCTAGAGGTAAGCCAGGTAACTCTGTAGGAAACACATCCAGGAATTACCTAACTATGTAGTTTTGCATATCCTACTCAGTTTGGGTATCACTGACATGGACCAAATAAACCTCACATCCCCTTTGCACCATCCTCAAGGAAATCATAAGTGAGATTATCCTAGCTAGCACTGCTTGGCTAATACCTCTAAACACTACTCTTGGTTGATTAGGAGATTCAACTATTACCTCCTTATTATAACAATTCATGATGTCCCTATGAGCAGTGAGCTAATCCATGCCTAGGATAAAATCTATTTCCTTTAGTGGTAACACAATTAAGTCTGTCTTCAACTTAGCTTGATCAATTCGAATCAAATACCCCTACTATAGTGGTACTACCTATCGGCGTACTCACCTCTAATCCATATCTCAATAACTCCCTATCACAATGCAACTTAGAAGCCATATTCTATACGATAAAAGAATACATAGATCCAGGATCTAATAATGCATAAGCCTCAAATGTAAATATAAGTAACACACTTGCAACGACATTTGGAGACTCTTGAGCCTCTTGTCTCGTCATGGTATAAACTCAGGCCTCAGACTGTGGTTTGTTGCTCCGCACCTTAGTCCTACCAGTAGCACTTCCAGAATTCATTCTGCCTCTGCCTCGACCTCTCTATCCAAACTTATTGGCTCGGCTCTGCTGAACCGTAGTTTCTGTCTCTATACTTCCTCTCCTACTAGATTATGCTCCAATAATAACAGAACAGTACCTGGCCTGATGATCAAATGAGTCGCATCGAAGGTAGGCTTCTGGTAACTTCCATCATTTACCACTGTGCTTCTTCCCATAATGCTCACAAATCAAGAATTGACCTGATACTACACCTCTGCTATTACCAGATTAAACAAAATAACCCCTTTGTTTGAACTTGTCTGAAAGTTTAATTCCGATGCTTACTGAACCTTCTGTCTAAATTACCTTACGATTCACTGGGCCTCTTCTGTCTAGACTCTGATCAAGACACAAACTAACTATCCTTTAACAACTGCTCAATGTGGATAGAGGCAACTTATAGTTTCGAAAAACTACCAAGGTTAGAAATAGCTCACCTCGTCCAAATTTCCATGTTTTTTTCTATCTTCAAATCTCCTACACTTGTCTTCCTTAGTAGGAATCAAGGCAGTAACATATCCCATTAGCTCATTGAACTTAACCTCATACTCTGCCATAGACAAACTACCCTGCTTCAGATTTAAAAATTCCTTCATCTTTTTGTCTTGTAGATCTTGAGCATGCAATTTTCATTGAAGATTCTCAAAAAGTCTTCCCATCTCAAACTACAAGGCCTGATGGTACTGCATAGAATAGTTTTCCACCATTGATAAGATGGGCCTTGCAGTAAAGACACAAAATAGTCGAACCTCTCGTCTGCCTCACAATCCATCTAGTAAAAGACTCTCTCTATTCACTTTAGCCATCCCTCAGCCTCTGTAGGGTCTGTACTTCGTAGAAGTCCACAGCTCCCTTATTTTGTAGTTTATCATACCTCCTTTTATTTCTCTCGGGAATTCTTGGAGGCATTCTCTTAGGTCAAGACACAGACGACTCTCTATTGGCTCTTTCTGATCTTAGGTTAGTTGATTGTTCCACTTGATCACCTATGACAGATGACCTATAAGAGACAATAACTTCAATTACCATATGAAATTCTCACATTATTTCATTCCTAACATTCTTACATATCCCTATGGATGCAATCCATGCATTGATACCACCAACTGTAACACCCCACCCCATCTGACATGTACGCGTATGCCCTTCAGACGTGCATGCATATGCCTGACAGAAATGAGATACTAATTTATACCACTTTCACTATATCGTATGGCATCATAATTCAAATATTAAATAACAAAATATCTAAAATCCAAAATTTCCTTACTTCATTTCATAAACCATAGTTTTATACTGTAGCATTATATCCACCATCTAAGTTAATACAATATCAGCTTATACGAGTCACAACTCTGTATACAAAATATGCTACATATATGAGGAATTAACAAAATTAAAACTAATCCTTCAGTCCCAATTGACTGACTTTTGAGCCATGTCCTTTATCTAAAAGTAGTACAAAGTCTCTTCTAAGCAATTTTAGAAGCTAAGTCATCGCTCTCTTGAACCTGAAAATGTCAACAATGCAAGTTGGTTAAGTTTTGTGAACTCAGTTGAGTAACCATCCTCGATGGTTCACTCTTGTCATGCAACACAACAATTCATATAGTTCACATTATCTCAATTATCATCATGTGATATCACAAAACATTTTACTCATAAATGTCACATTCCAAAAACCATACAATTCATCATTTCATCGCGATCATGCCAAACATGTTCATCAATATATATTCACACATTTCGTACAATAAAAATCCTCAAAACATTACAATCATTCAATTTATTCATATCACATGTGTATGCAATGTTTGTAAGACTCGAATTCATTTATTTCGTTGTTGTGACTGAGTGCCTTTTTCACTGTCCCATATCCATTGTAGATACCTGGATCTATCATACCATCCATTATCTATTGGGAATACATGGCTCTTTATACATTGAGCCTTAGGCTTTTACTACAAATTTCTAAGCTTTAAGCTCTTTTTCACTATGGACTCTAGTCACAACTACCTTTATATTTCATGCATTCATGAATAAGATGCATTACAAATTCAATCATCTTATTCATTCCATTACATTCGAATTCACATTGGCCATCGAACTTGGTCTGGCGTTCAACATATTAGCTGAGAACACATTTATTTAATCATATTCATATTCAAGGAATACTTCTAGCGTTTTATTCATGCATCAAATGCCTCGGACATTTTATGTTCAAAAATCAGTACACATACATCATATATCAATTTAATTCAGAATTAAACAAATAATAAGGTGGGATCATCTTCGGTTACTCATATTTGCTCCCTTTAGCTTACTGCTTTAAAGTCCTGGTAATGTCCAGAAGCAGTCACTCAACGTGCTCCTTTATATGCAATCACATACATTTATATGTCACTCAGGTGTATTTTCATACGAATAATTAGTCATAAGTACATTTATGTATGTGTCATGTGTTATGCATGTTCAATGAAAAATTCTCGGGTATGTTTCTTTAATACACTTTATAAACAATTTACCACATCTTCCAATCATTCTTTAATCCTTAAAACCCTTTTCTCACCTTAATCCTTTCATTCAACACCAACTAGATTCATTTAAGCTCTTATTTAACTCTTAATACCTCATATAGAAATACCTTAACATTGTTCGATTCAAGCTTCATTCAAAAGACAACTCTTTTTCTCCATAGGTTTAGCCACAATTATGGTGTTCCTGCCACGATAGTGACAGAAACAATTTTTTGGCTAGGCCACAATCGTGCTGTAAGGGTTATGATCATGATTGAAACATCTTTTGTCCAGGCCACAATCGTGCTGTAAGGGTCATGATCGTAACAGAAACATTTTATATTATATCACAATCATGGGATGAGGGCCACGATCGTGCCTTGTAATTTTCCTCCTCCATTCATTTGAATTTAACACATATCATAACATCAATTTCATACCAAATTTTCCATAATTCACTACCTCTAATACAACATCATTACACACTAATTCAAATACCAAATTGATTGCATCCCCTTATCAAACTCTATTCAATTGATTTAGCAACTTCAATTACACATTCTTATTCATGAAATCCATAACATCACATTCATAGCATCAAACAATTTATCCACTAAGTTATGTCCTCATTTTAAGCCCAAATTAAGTCCAAAATATCATAATTATATACTTCATCCTTAATTGGTTCAACCATTGCATAATCAAAACATTTCTATGAAAATTCACAACCCACAATCATGACATCCCTTGCCACGATCATGATAAAAAAATTTCTCCCACTTATCTTGTAGTTTTCCAGTTTTTCTCAGGACAAATTTTTAGGTCAATGTTGTATAACCATTATGACTTAGAAGATGAGGTTTTTAGACAACACTGTCTTCTAATCAAAGGTTCCTTTATGTCTTAATTTTGAAATTACATCAAAATTAATACTTTTTGGTTCAGTATCATGCACGTTATAGTCAAAATACTACAGACTATTCTTATACCTTGACAGTACACAATTCTCATCTTTAAGACAAATTTTAAGACTCTTAAGGACATATTTAAAAGTTAATTCCTAAATGGAAAATGTAGAGATATGTTTCTAGTTTACTATAACTCAAAATCCATTTGATTTGGATATTCACATATCAAGTTATAGTCAACATACATATGTATGTTTAGTAAAACACTGCATATAATATGTTCCAGCACACTTCATTGCCCAAATTCTATTATTTCTCTATCATTTCAATAGGTACACTCAATTGAAACATGTATTAGGGAACATTTACTCAAATAAAGAGTTCACTTCTAGATGTTTTATGGGGATTAGTGATTAAACTGGCGCTAGGAGTTTGATGGACTAGCTACCCATCAAGTCTTGACACTAAGATGAGATCTTGTGTGTTAATCACCATATAGAGTAAAACAGGAGATCTAGAAGGAAAAATCAATATAAGGGTAAAATGGTAATTGTACCCTTTATTTTGCAGATGGCTATAGTAAGGTTCATAATAGGGTTCGCAATTGGACATCTTATTTAAGATATGTGTTCTCATAATATTTAGTAATTCATTCAACTAATTGTCTTTAGTGCAATGAAATTTAGTTAATAATTTTGAACTAATTCTAATGAGATTAAATTAATTCTGGGCCTATTGGAGCTTGAATTATCTAAGTCCAGTAAGATTCCCACTTGGCTTCAATGAAGGTTATCAAGCAAAGTAAGAAATATAAATGGAGGTTTTAAAGCCCATGATTGAATGTTGGGCTTGCACTAATTAATGGTTAATTAGAAGCCCAAATGAACTTTTAGAAATGGGCTAGAATTTGGTTTAATTTGATTAATTAAATTGAAACAAAATGCTTAAAGAAATGGAAAGTGTTATTTCGGTTTTATTAGGGCTAAATTTACAGTTGGACATTTAACATTAAATTGCTAAATAAAGATGGTATTTATCATGCTTTATCATCATTAAATGGTTTAATGATCTTACCATTAAATCGTTTAATGGTTGTCTTTTAATGATGACATGTGTTGTAACCTTTTAGCATTCATTTGATTAAAGATGAAAGAGATGCATTTGATGGATCATCTTCGTTCTTTCATCACTAAAACTGAAATTGACATGTCATTTTAGGTTATTGGTCTTTTCATATAGTGATCTTAAAACAAATGAGAAGAGTCTCATTTAATGGCTGCTTTATGTTCGATTAAAGAATGAAGTGATGCATTGGATGCTCTCCACTTCTTCTTTCTTTTAATGCATAACGAAAATTGACAAGGTGTAAGAGATGTGTTCTTGCATTTTTTGGACTCTCTCTCCTTTCTTGCATGTGTTAGCTGAAATTTGCATGAGAGGTGTCTCATCTTTGGCTTCTTTCTTCTAAGAAAAATCTCCTCCAAATATTTCTTCTCCTTTCCCACCAAAGGATCGTGTTAACCAAGTTGTCTAAGAAGAACAAGTGGTAGATCGGATTGGTTTAGGATTCAACAACAAGGAGAGGATACATTGAAAAAGGAAAGGATTCAAAAGCAAGGCAAAAGAAGGAGAGGATAGAACAACAAGGAGTTAAAGCTGTAGCGAAAGGAGTTGATAATATAATCTCCATCTTGTTCTTATGATAATTGTTTTCTATATACCGTATCATGTATGTATTAGCATGTTGATTTAGTTATCTTGCTTATGCTATTTTTTGCTTTCTAAAAAAGTTTTGAAATCTAGTCTTTTAGCCAAATCTTATGTTTTTTATTTTCCAATCCAATAGATGTGAGGCTTATCTGGCCTACGTGGTTGATACTTGTATTGAACAGTGTAACATCCCGTTTCCAGATAACGGGTTGAATTATAGAAACAGGTATACGAGAGATCAATCGAAGAGATTAGGAAAACACATCTCATGCTCATGCATTTGTGAACAGTGAGTTTTGCGCATGAAAAATATCTGTACATGCATTCATGACATTTTCTCGGTATAGTTGAGAATAAATGGGAATTTTGAAAAATAGGCTTTGTGTGTGAAAAGTTACATTGGAGAGGGTTATTGGGGTTTTCTAATTTTTAGAGAATTATAGGAATTTTCTGGGAATTTTTTGGAGTCATTTCTGGACCCAGAAAAATGCCAAGCGGCAGAATAAGGGTTTCCCGGTAGAGAAAATGACTGTCCAATGGCACTAAAAATTTAGATTCAAGAATT
>JANQBM010005694.1:0-12856 GCA_025594535.1 Erythroxylum domingense | reverse complement strand
AAACCCCCCCCCCCCCCCCAAAAAAAAAAAAACTTGTTGTTCGTACTTGGTTCAAAAGTCATTCAGTTTCTTTTGTTTGTTTAATAGAATATAGGATTAGATCTCCTTCATATTTGAATAAGGTTTGCAATTCTCTATTCCCCAGTTGGGCTTTTTATAGTAACATGGATCAGTCTTCGAATGCTCGAATAGTGCAAGCCTATCACCCTGATCACCTTTTATGTTCTATCATCTACTCTTTTGATCAATTTATTCATATGGAATTGAGTCCTAGGCACTGCTTGCGTCTATCCTAGTTACTTGTGTCTACGGATCTAACAGCTTCAACCATAGGAAGGTTCTTTGGTCTGGATTGTCCAACATTCACCCTATGGTTGGTCAATCTCCTTGGCTCATTGCAGAGGATTTTAATGTTGTTATATCCTCATGATGCTGATCCTTCTAGCCCCTCAGCCATGAGTGGGATGAGTGATTTTATACAATATGTAGGGGAAATTGGCCTTTTTGATTTAAATTCCAGTGGCCCTATTTTTACATAGAATAATAAACAATGTGGAGACTCACTCATTGCTAGGAAATTAGATAGAACCCTCATAAATGCTGCTTGGAGTCTCAAGTTTCCTAGTTCTTATTGTGTCATTCACAGTCCTCACATCTCGGACCATTCCCCTTTAGTGGTTAGGTCTATTATTCATCGGCAAAAGAGAAGCTCCCCTTTTAGATTGTCAAACGTTTTAGCCTCTCAATCCAATTTCATGCACACTATAGAGGAAGCTTGGTCCTCTCAAGTTTAGGGCACTCCTATATATTATGTAGTGACTAAGCTAAATATTGTTTTAAAAGCCCTTAAGATCATGAATGTTGGTCAGATAGGGGATGTGAATGCCAGAGTAAAGAACTGTCAAGCTAATCTTAATCACAACCAAGATTAAATGAGACTTTTTCCTAGATCTTTTCATTTGTATACTCAAGAATTAGAAGCAATTAATGAGTTATTTCGAGCTTCAGAGGATTAAGAATCTTTCTTTAGACAATCCTCTAGGATTAAATGGCTTAGAGAAGGGGATAGAAATACCAAAATTTTCCACAATTCTCTCATTGCCAATAGGAACCGTAATTCCATTCTCTCCCTAGAGGTGGGAAATGGGAACAGGATAGTAGGGCTCTCAGAAATTCAAGATCAGTTCCTCGATCATTTTCAAGGTACTATAGGAACACAAAAGGCTCTTCACTCTTCCAAAGAGTTTATGGGAAACCTTTTTCCTTACCCTTTGTCTAAACATCTTACCAATTATTTGATTGTTGAAGCTTCTAATTAGGAGATTAGTGAAGCTTTTAACTCTCTCAACCATAAGGCCCCTGGCCCAGACGGGTCTAATAGATTCTTCTTTAAGAAAACTTGGCCTATCATCGAGGAGGAAGTGACCAAAGCCATCCAAAAAAATTTTCTTTCCGGCAAACTCGTCAAAGAGATCAATTCCACCTTTATCTCTCTCATTCCAAAAAAGGCTCACCCATCCACAGTTTTAGACTATTGACCTATCTCTTGTTGTAACATGATTTACAAGGTGATTGCAAAAATCATTGCAAATAGGCTCTGAGCCATCCTTCCTCATATAGTTAGTCCCAATCAAAGAGCCTTTATCAAGAACCGTCGCATAGGGGTTAATATTTAACTGGCTCAAGATACTTTCAAGAAATATCACCTTTCTAACAATCATAAGAGGAGCGCTTTTAAAGTGGATCTCAAAAAAGCCTACTACTCTATTCATTGGGATTTCCTTATGAATGCTCTGAAAGCAGTAGGCCGTCTTTTGAAGTTCCTTAACTGGGTCAAAGAATGCATTTCCACTACTTCTTATTCTATCTTGATCAATGGCACTAAAACTAGATTTTTCAAGGGTAAGTCAGGCTTAAGATAGGGCGACCCCTTATCTCGCTTCCTCTTCATAATTTGTATGGAAGTTTTTTCTAGGAATTTAAAGGCTTGTACAAAGAATTACCTTTCCTTCAAATATTATTGGAGGTGCCAAAGCCTTAAACTCAACCATCTCCTCTTTGCTTATGACATTCTGATGTTTCTTCATGCAAACTTATTATCTGCTCAAACATTGCTTGACTCTTTATGTTCTTTCTCTATGTTTTCTGGTATGGATATGAATATATCTAAGAGTCAATTTTTTTTATCCCCAGATGTGAACTATCTAGCTTACCAAATGAAACTAATCTCTGGTCTCCAGCAAGGCTCTCTTCCCTAAGGTATTTAAAGGTCCCTCTCATAACAGGTCGTTTATCTAGGAGGTATTGCCTTCCTCTTCTAGACAAAATAGACAATAGGATCAACAGTTGGACTCATAAAAGCCTTTCATATACTGGCAGAATCCAATTGGTTATCTCAGTTCTTTCTTCCTTCCAAATATACTGGTCTTCTTATTTCTTCCTTCCTTCCTCCATTCTTAAGGATATAGAGAAGAAGCTTAGGAACTTTCTATAGGCTGGGAGGGTAGATTCAAAATCTCATGACAAGGTTAAGTGGAACAACATTAGTAGATCTAAATAGGAGGGTGGCTTAGGAGTGAATCACTTGACCACTTGGAACCATGTTTTGGTAGGGAAATAGATTTGGAGTCTATTTAAAGATAGGGAGGCTTATGGGTTAATTGGGTGCATACCATTATTCTAAGAAGAAGCAACTTTTAGAGTGTCCAACCAACCTACAATAGTTCATGGAGTTGGCAAAAAATTTTATTTGTGAGGGATATGAAGAGGAACCAATTCAAATTTAGGATTAGCAATGGTATATCTACTCTTTTATGGTAGGACCCCTGGCATCTGAGAGGCATCTTACAGAACTTTTCTTCACCGAGGGAGATAAATGGTTCGAAACTTCCAATGATAGCACGAGTTTCAGAAGTTATCAATCATGATGAGTGAAGTTAGCAAGAATTTTCCTTAGAACTCTTCAGGAACCTTGAAGTACCTCATTATCATCCAAATAGTTCCCACCCTGATAGTATGGAATGGCTAGCTGGATCCACAAGACAGTACACAACTGCTTCTGCCTATAACTTTTTGTGACCTCCTATCTAGGAAGTTCCATGGTATAAGCTAGTGTGGGATAAAGGTAGTAGGCCTAGGTGCTCCTTTATCCTTTGGCCTGCCTTCCTTTAAAAACTACAAACCCGTGACAAACTTCCTTACCTCTATACTCCTAAGCATTGTTCATTGTGCCTTTTGGCTAATGAAACCTTAGACCACTTATTTTTTGAATGCTCATTTTATAAATCAGTTTGGGACCAAAGCCTCACTTATTTTCACTTACAATGTTCTAGTCAGCCTTCCCTCCTGTCCCTTCTCACTTGGTTTCAAAAAGCCTCCAATACCCGCACTTCAAACCTTTTACAATCTTGCTTTCTACTACTGTTTACCACATTTGGTCTGAAAGGAATGCTAGAGCCTTTAAAGATGAAGCCAAGGATATTGGGAGTGTGTACCTCGGAGTAATCTCCCAAGTTAAGGAACATCAAGCCCAAACACTAAGAGGAGGTAATTAACCGAGTGCTTATTTTACTAGTCTTTCTTTGTAGGTTTGCCAGCACAAGGAATGCAATAGGTTCGTTCATGTGTGTCTATAGTCGACAGTGGATAAGGAACAAATGTTCCAACATTTCTAAATTTCTTCGGATCTCATTGCATCAAGAGGACAAAAACAGTAAACACCATGTTTTAATCTACAGCTACGGTATAATGTTTGATACTTATGTTTGTGTTGTCCTTTGAGTGGTTTGGAGTTTCTGCTTTGTTGTGGTTAAATAGTAAGTTTGGACTGTGGTTTTTGTTTTGCTGAGGTGACATGAGTATAGTTAGCTAAGGAAGTTGTGGAAGTGATGGAGTGTTGAACCTTGATAAGATTGTGAGCAAGAAGTGATGGAGTTTCTGGGTTCTTGTTGGAGCTTTTGTATAGTAAAGGCCTTTGTTCCTTTAACCTCCACCTCGTAAGTGAGAGCTAAAAAAGTCTAGGAGTTACTTGTATTCCTTCGTTGTACATAACTCTATATTTGTATAAAATCTACTGAATTAACAAAAAAATATACTATAATATTAAATATCAATTCCCAAATCCCTATTCTAATATAAAATTTGGACTAACCAATCCTTTAAGATAAACATACTAAGGTAGCCTAGGGAATTCACTTAAGCATCTTCAACTATATAAAACATATGAAAGCCATGTTTTGCCCAGATCGTTTTTCTAACAACCTAAAGGATTTATGCATAATGAATATTTAATTAACAATAAACACAAAATAAAATTCATGTTCATTAAATAAGAAAAGGGCATTATTATAATAAAGTCAAGGGTGTAATAAAGAAAATACCTAGATAATACAACAGAAGTATGGAAAAGAAAAAACAAAAGTACCACTAGGTTACACAATATATGGTTAGGGAAGAGTTTAGGGGTTGGTCATTCTCTTTATGCACTATAAAGAAAACTAAAATTTCAAAGAAAATAGATAGGAAACATTGTTAAAAATGAAAGAATATAGGCTACGTAGGCTTTATATAGTACTTTATATGGCACTTAGATAAGAACATTTAGGTATCATATACTATGATAACATGGGTAAGCATAGATATAATAAGGTTATGTTATTTGCATTAAATGGAAAGGAGGAAATAGTAAAGGCAATATAGGGACATGATGCTTATACAGGACTTTGTAGGTGCCATATTAAAAAATGGTATGTTCTGTTCTTTTTTACTTTTATACATTAGGTACTACATTGGGCTATATACACTTAATTTGAAGGTAAGTTCCCAAAATAGGTTATGTAGTGGATCATGTTAAAAAGTGTCACATTATATAATTTTTAAGTCCTTTCCTATAAGTGAACATACATCTAGCTTTAGAGAAACACAAGAGCGTGCTTAGCAACACTGTCCTTATTGGTGCAGTCTATAAAAATGGCACATTCTACTTCTCTTAATAGGTCATTACAAGGCAGAACACTGTGGCATGCTTAAGCTTATGTTGTTTTAAAGAAACCTATAACAATCAAGAATATATGATAGCATGTCGTAACAATAGTCAAAATAAATTATACCTACTACTGTAACAGTTGTGAGTCAAGATCGATCCCACGAAGAGTGTATGTAAAGTTTATAAAATGAAATTAATCAATGTTTAGGTTTTGGGGGGTTTTGGTTATTTTCGATTAATAAAATAAAATAAAAATAAAAAAGGAAAAAAAATAAAAGAAAACATACAAAAAATAATGAAAGTGGGGAATTCCGTAGGGACCCGATTCTTTGGTTCAATCTAAGCCTACACTCTAATTAAACGTATTTCATTGATTTTTTATCTCAAGCCTCTTCTAGTAACTATTAATCGTAGGTTAATAACTAACCCTAGTTTTCCCTTAGGTAGTGTTTAATCAAGATATGATCGTTAATTAAACCTAACCACCAAATAACCTAGGATATGATCTCTAGATTTAATTGGGTAGTAGCATTACAAATTATGAAAATCAATTAATCAAAGAAAAAATCACATACGATGTGTCATTTAACCTAGGTTATATTATCCCTAATGTTTACAAATCATTAGTTGCTACAAATGAATTTCAATATAACAATTACAGATTATATTGAATATTCTAACAATGGGTTTGTAATAAAATGATCCATTGAATGCATTAAAATCATATTTTCACAATAACCAAACAATAAACATCAGATAACATAAACAATTTCTAAAGAGAGAAAGAAAAATAAACTCAATAAGAAATACGCTTAATCGGGTTCGTTGACATCGATGTCACCTATGAATTGGCATCGCGAAGCTACCCCTCCATAGGTCTCCAAAAGAATAGAGCCTTGCCCCTCTTCTTCAATAAAAACCAAGAGCACCTAAGAAAATTGCTTCAGCCCCCTAAAAACATCCTACCAAGAAGACCCCTCTAGATACTTCTTAAAACCATGCATCCCCCACCCCTTATTGCTTCTACGTTTTTCTTTTATTAATTGGACAACGACTACGTTTTTCCTTCCCAGTAGATGGCATTGTTGTTTCTTTCTGAATTGGTAGCATTTTGTCTACCTTGCTACCACCTACTGCATATCGTTTTGCTCCTATTTGCTTTTTGTTTCTGCCCTGCGTTTTGGGTTACTTGTTTCCTCTTTCGGCGCTGCCATTTTTATCTTGGCTACTACTTTGTTTCTTCATCTGTTGCTATGTTTCCTTTATGTTTCTTCTATCGTTTTGATATTTTCCTTTATCCAGCTGCTGTGGCCATCCATCATCCTTTGCTTTATACATTAAATTAATGTTCAGCCATGCAAAACACATACACTGTGAGTGTTGATTTCCAATAGCCCTCTTCAATGGGTTTTATGCTTTATCCCATTCTTTTTTGCTTTATCTTTTCTTCTCTTGCTCTAATCTTCTTTGTCTTTCTCCAAGAAGACAAGTGAATGTGGATCTTTGGAAAACAACCCAAATATCGTGATTTCGACTCACTTTAACTTCCTTGCTTCCAAATTATGCCTAAAATCACATATGAGTTAAAGTATCTTAAGCAATTTGATGTCATTAATTGCTAAGTGCTAATATAATTACACAATCAATTAAGCTTATGTCAATTTCTCCTACACTTAGCTTTTGGCTGTTCTTAGGAAAAATATCAAAATTAAGCTTATAAACCCAAAAACATTTACTCATCTCCTATATTTCCCAAAAATACATAATCATAAAGAAATTAACCACTTTAAAAAATCAAAGCAAAAGCTTAGCATTCCACACTTTTACTTATGATCAATTAGCATTCAATACCTTTAAAAACTGAGCAATCTAATGGTATACTTAGAAAATATGTTTAACTTAATTATATCTAGGGTACACTCAAATACCATTCATGATTACACTATTCCACAACTTTGTATATCATTTCATTTCTCCACCATTAAGGTTCATATGCAAAATCATGGATCAAAGGACTTTTCAAGGTTATAATGTGGCAAAGCTAAGGTGAGATGTATTTGGGTAAAGTAGCATAAAAGCCATTAAAGCTAGTGAAACAAAAGTAACACTCAATATACTACCAAGTGCAAAAACCAACATTCACTCACAATTGTTTACATCAACTATGATGAATGCAAAAATGATGTTTCACAACTCAAATCCAAGCTTTCATACACAAACCACATGAAGCATATCCAATCAAAAGGGATCACTCATAAAGATTGATGATAATACTACGTACATTGAAACTAATATGAGTGAACCTTCTAAGACAACATCTACCTTATATCCAACATATTCAAATAACCCATTCATTACAAATTTAGGAGGATGTATTAATTATGAATAAATTTGCAAACCTTATATGCACTTCCTCCTTGATACATTTATTTAAACATTTTTTCCATTTTTCTTTTTCTTTCTTTCTTTCTTTCTTTTTCTTTTCTTTCTTTCTTTCTTTTCTCTTATAAAAATTAAAAGAAACTACATCAACATGGGAATTTCAATGATAAGAAATAAAATAGCATCCCAAAATTATAATCAACCCATACATATATGCACCCTTACACTTAGAATTTTATACATCCACAAACTCAGCAATAAAAAATGCTCCATTTGCTTTATGCCTTTGGTAGGACATTTAGTTAAGGTTAAAGCATGTAATGCGGTTAATATAAAAAAGAACAGATAATAAATCTCAAGGGGGCTTAACAAGGGAAAAATCATGTCAATAGGTAGGCTATTTGGCTAATATAGCTTAGGAAACAAATAATACCTAATCATCTTAATGTTAATACATACGATAAAAATGTGGTCTCGAATAGACAATCAAAGCAAAATCAGGATGTACATGTCATGAAGGTCACACATTATTAAAAATAATATGACTGATATGGATGTGTCAGTCTATCAAGTCTCAAAATCTCACTGGCTTTGTCTACCACTAGTTATTACTCTTCTAACGATAATGCATCTTAACTAATCACAAGAGTAAAAGTATATGCTAAAGTTGCTATCAAATTCTCTAGTCAATTCACGCTCTAATTATCACTATATAATCCTAGAAGCAATTAAAAACGAAAAAATGTTTGTTTTGTTTGTTTTATTCTTCTCTTATTTTGATTGAAAACTTAAAACAAGAAAGAAACAAACCAATATAGAAACACACATGCATATTCTAACTAGTGTGAAAAAGTAAATGAAAAGAAATTTACTTCCTTTGGGTTACCTCCCAAAAAGTGCCTTTATTAGGGTTGTTGGTTCGACTCCATGTTTCTTCCTCACATGACAAAATTATGATCTTCAAGTAGTACAATTTAAGCCACTTCCACATGAGGTTGTTCAAGATAGAGCCTTAGTTGATAATCCATCATATTCAGCACATTCCTTATCTTTAGAATCTTATTTTCTACCGAGTCTATGCTCTTTAGAAAGACCTTGAATGTCTTTTCACCTTTTTCTTCTTTGTTGAATTTTTCTATCCTGTTAGGTAAAAGTAAAGATTCATTCTTAATAATAAATTGGAACCTAGTATTTACCTCCGAGCTAAAAGATATAATTTTTTCTACTTTGAGCTCCTCCTTAACTTTTTCTTCTTATACAATTCCTTGAGTATTGCTTTTAAAAATCTCAAGCTCCTCATCACTGTGTAAGGTCTCCATGCTAACATCCATTAAGTTACACCTCAGGTTGATGTGACTGCTCCTCTTCACTTTGCAACTCTAGGCAATCGGTCGTTGCTGTCATCTCACGCTTTTGGTTTGCCACATTATGAAGTCTAGACATTGTATCTTATCGGAGTAATTGTATACCCTGCTGAAGCTACTGTTGTGTATTTTGTTGTAGCTGCTACATACTTTGTTGAAGATAAAGATCGTTACCAATAAAGATCTTGATAAAGTTATCCAGAGATATACTTGAATCTTGTTGGCTCTCCACATCATGAACGCTAGACGTTGTATCTTACCAACATTGCCTTTCATCTTACTAGAATTGCAAAGTATTTTATCGAAATTGATGCATACTCTCTTGAAGCTGCTACATGCCCTGTTGAAAATGAAGATTGTTAGCATTAATGGTCTTGATATAGTCATCCAGAGATGTACCCGAGTTGTAATAAGAAGATTTTGGTCTATACAAGAATTGTTGTGTGTCCTGCAAACTATCGTGGAAGTAATTATGTTTATTATCCCATCCATAATTAAAATTTTCTATGATCACTTTAAACATACTTATAAGTTTAGGAATATGAGTTATGAAAGAAATTAATTCCATCTATAAATATTTTTTCAAATTTTAAATCACTGACATTTTAAAAAGAGTGAAAAAATAAGAAAGAATCGAAAAGAATCAAATTGCAAACAAATATGTACAAAACAACAATTAAAATAAAGATCAAAAACTAAAACACCACACTCCCTGACAATGACACCAACATTGAAAAAATAAACTAGACCTATTATTGTAGTAATGGTGAGTCTAGGTCCGATCCCACAGAGAATGTGTATAAAGTTTATATAATGAAATTAATCGGTGTTTAGGTTTTGCAATTTTTCATTAATTTTTGATTAAGAAAATAAAACTAAACTAAACTAAGGAAAACAAATGAAAGAAAGCATATGAAAAATGATGAAAGTTGAGAATTCAATAGGGACTTAGTTCTTTAGTTCAATCTCGACGTACATCCTAATTAAATATATTTTATCAGTTTATTAATTTCCATATTTAATTGGGTAATAGCATTATAAATTAGGAAAACCGATTAATCATTGCAACAATCACATATGATGCGTCATTTATCCTAGGTTATGTTACCTCTAATGATTATGAACCATTAGTCGCTACAAATGAATTTCATCATAACAATTACAGATTATATTGAATATTCTAAAAATGGGTTTGTAATAAAACAATCCAATGTATGCATTAAAATCATCTTTTCACAATACTCAAACAATAAACTTTTGATAACATAAGTAATTTCTAAAGAGAGAAAGAAAAAGAGACTCAATAAGAAATACGCTTAATCGGGTTCGTCACTATTAATGTTACCTCTGAACTGACGTCACAAAGCTACCCCTCCATGGTTCTCCAAAAGAATAAAACTTTGCCCCTCTTCTTCATTAAAACCAAGAGCTCCCAAAAAAATTGTTTCAACACCCCAAGGAAACCCACCAAGAAGACCCCCTAGATTTTTCTTAAAACCACGCATCCCTCACCCCTTGTTGCTTCTGCGTTTTTCTTTTATTAATTAACCAAAGACTATGTTTTTTCCATCCCAATAGCTGGCATTGTCATTTCCTCCTAAATTGGTAGCGTTTTGTTCTTTCTTGCTTCCACCTATTACATGTCTTTTTGCTCCTACTTGCTCTTTGTTTCTGCGCTGTGTTTTAGGCTGCTGCTTTCCTCCTTATGTGCTGCCATTTCTATCTTTGCTACTGTCTTGTTTCTTCATCTATTTTTGCATTTCCTTTATGCTTCTGCTGTCATTTTGATATTTTCCTTTATCCACCTACTACATTCGTCCATCATGCTTTAGTTTATACATTAAATTCATGTTATGCCATGTAAAAATATACACTGTGAGCGTTGATTTCCAACAACTCTCCTCCATAAGTTTTATGCTTTATCCCATTTTTTTATGCTTTATCTTGTCTTCTATTGCTCTAATCTTCTTCTTCTTGCTCCAATAAGACAAGTGAATATGGATCTTTAGAAAACGGCCCAAATATCGTGCTTTTGACTTACTTTAACTTCTTGCTTCCTAATTGTGCCTAAAATCACATACAAGTCAAAGTGAGTTTCTTAAGCAAGTTCATATCTTTAATAGCTAAGTGTTATGAAATAATTATACAGTCAATTAAGCACATGTCAATATACTAACTCTAAACACTTAACATGATATTTTAACCAAGATTAAAAAAACCAAATCAAGAAATTAAGAAGGATAATAAAGAAATAAGAAAACTAAAAACAAATAAAAATGCTAAAGTCAATAACATAAATGGGTAAAAGAATGTTAGGTTGCATCCTATTAAGATCTTGTTTTAGGTCATAAGCTCTACCTTACAACTGACACTTATTGAACCTAGATCCATAATTAGTTGATTTCCTACACTTATCTGCCTAAATATGTTCTTATTATCCTAAACATATATATTGTTTTAGATTAATAAAGCTGATTAAATATGATAATTTCCTTTTTGTAGAAAATTGTCAATATATTAAGTAATCATATAACTCCCTAGATCTTTTATCGATAATTATAGTTTGCTATGTAAGATGTAGGAGCCCTCCATACTTAAGATGACTACTAATAATTCCTCGATAACAACCTTCTTTGGCTCCTCCTTTTCATCATCTGTCTTTTCCTTTTTTAATCTCTTCTTAAATAATAGCTTCGTCCTACTCTTCAACCTCTAACTCCTCTTCACTCTTTAAAATTATTTCATTCACTTTATCTTCAATTTTTGTTTGGTGTTTCTAGATAAAACACCTGGCTAGTCTCTAAAAACGAGCTCAATGAGTTGTTCATTTAAAAATGATTTGATATGGATATTGGTTACATGCCTTTTATTTTGTTAGATTCTAGCCTTAATTATATTAATGGCTTTAATAAAAAGCTCCTTGAGAGGTCAATCCTCCTGTTTCTACTTCTACTGAAAAAATTTAAGTAAAGCTTGATAGCTTCATTTCAAGTCATTATAGTTACCCCTCCTTGAACTATAGGTATCCTCATAGGTAAGGCCAATTCTACATACAAATAGGATACTTTCATATGTAGTTTGATGCTTAACATTCATGGTTAGGGTGGCTATCACCATAATTGTTGCAACATATTATTAATATCGATTTAGCTTCAAAATTCAATACTATACCTCTCGTTCCAAGCTTTCGCTGTTGTTATAAGTGACAGCATATCATAATCCCCTAGATAATATTATCATCTCCATCCTTCTATTATGTTTATAGCTATAATATTAGGTATCAAAATTTTGAAAGTAAGCGACAAACATAAGTTCATGAGTGAGAGTTTTAGAAAAATAAACAAATAAATAAAAAAGAAAAAAGAAAACAAAAAGCCTAGTCTAATTAGTTTTCAAATATGTCAATATTAAAAATTAGTCCATAATAACAGTGCCAAAAACTTGGTTATTTATTTCCATAAGCACACAGAGTAGCTATAAGTAGCACAAGTGAGTGTGAGTTAAACATAAGAGAATTTAGGTTAACTATCCACTATTCATAAACTTATAAGGTTAAATTAAAACTTATAGATGACTAAATAAGAATAAAATAAAATAAATAATAATTAGAGACACTAAAATAAAGCAATATTCAAAATCTATTAGTATATGAATAACTATATTTAAGCTAAGTTTCCCGTAAAACTTTACTATATTCAATTTTCCCTTAGTTCAATGAATACCTCTAGCTCTTTTAACTATTAAGAGTTCTAAACTTAGATCATATTCTCATTTGAGATGTACAACCTCTGTTCATAGTTAGTCAACCTAAATCTCTTTTGAATCTAAACTGCTTAAGAATTCTTTAACTTATTTTATGAACTCTCTTAATAGATCTTATCCTATCCTCGGAAGATCTTATGGTTTTCTCTCAAATATCTTATGCTAAACCCTTTTTATCTATATTAGAATTTAAGCACACATCTTTCTCATGAATCTTGATGAATTAGTCAAAAATTGAATCTTCCACTTTCACTCCTTCAATTTAATCAATATAAAAACATTGATAATGTAACACCCCAACTCCTGCCGAACCCGAACCCGATACCGATCGTGATACCCGAATCCGGGCCCCGCGAGGGTGGCG